>WTSP01015645.1:0-26262 GCA_025331215.1 Actenoides lindsayi | reverse complement strand
TTTCATACAGACCGATCTGCAGGGGTCTGCCAGGGCACCGGCACCAACTGCAGCACCCACCTCCCCACCCTCTTGGAATCACTGAGGTCACAAAAGACCTTCAAGATCATCGAGTTCAAACCAACTCTTGGTTTGCTAGGGATGAGCATTCCCCTGACCTGGCTGTGAGCAGGGTGCCATCAACTCTTTCCTGCATTTGAGGAAATTGGGTGCTCAGCAGGATGGCAAGTGCTGGTGGGGAGCACGGGTCCAGGTTCCTACTCAGAATCCTGCCCCACGCAGATGTCCACAGCCAGAGACACCCTTGAATAGCAGCAGGATGCTGGGGAAAGCACCATCCCCAGGCCCAAAGTGGGAACGCAGGGTTCTGGGAACTGCCCTGGGCACACCGGCCCCAGGAAGGACAAATTTCCCTGATTTGCTGCTTAATGCCACACGAACCCCAGCACCGAAAGACTCAGGCAGAGCTGGTCAGTCATTGTTGCAGGGTGACATTTGTGGGCACATTTCCCTGCTTTTATGCAGGAGAAAATCTGCAGCAGGCAGCTGCACGGGCCCAGGGCAGGTAAATGCCAACAGATGGCACAGAGGGCAAGTGAGTCTGTGCCCTCGCATGAGCTCCTGCCCAGCGGCACAGCACCCGCCGCGTGCCAGCATCCCTGCCGTGTGCCAGCATCCTCGCCGGGGCTGATGGGAAGGGGCTGGGACCACCCCCCACCCCTCAGGGACAAGCACCAGCCCTTCTTGGACACTCAGATTGTCCCTGGAGAACTACCTAGAGGGGCTTACAGGTGACTCCCATCACCAGGGAGTCATTTGGAAAAAAAACAGGCAGGAAAACAGAGAGTGGGTGAGTTCTGCTCAGCGTGGTGGGGACGACTCGATGCTCTCCAGCAGAAGCTGTGCCCAGCCACCAGCAGATGTGCTCCTTCCACGTGCTGCAGCCCGACAACTAGTTCACAGGCGGCTCTGCACCGTGGATCGCTCACAGCACCGAGGGGATGCTGAGCCTGCCCTGAAGGGGTGGTGCTGGGCTGCTCTCGTGCCAACCGTAACACGACAGAGGGGGTTTGTAATAATTCAGCGGTTATCAGGAGCTCCACTGCCAAAAAGGAGAAACCTTCCCCAACTCACAGCAGCCTCGGATGGCTACGCCCCCAGCATCGCATCCGCCTGGATGGCCACTGAGCACATCACCCCAGAGTTCAGGTAGGGGTGCTTCAGGGCATCCCACAACAGAAACCTTCTCCTCCTAACACTGCAACGCTCGCGGTCCCGAGTGCTCAGCCCATCAACTCAACACTGGGCGAAACAAAACCACGGACCTTAAAACATCCTGTCAAGGGCAAGCGCAGAGCTGTCTTGGCTGCCACTGCTGCTAAGTGGGTTTTGTGATAAACATCGGCCTCCAAACGGAAAAAAACCCCTGCCCTTGTTACAACGCTGGCGATTCCTTCCCGCTGGAACAGACCGACCCTGTTACACACACCGACCCCAGATGGCTCAGCCTGTCTGGTTTGTTGTAGGGCCCATCAAGTGTTGGTGCCGCAGCAGACGATGTCCCAGCACTCGCCGGGTCCCCAGTGAGCTAACGGCAGGTACCAGCACCCCTTGCACGAGGGGCCCAGGGCACTGACCTCCCCTGTGCAAGCGCACGCCCGGAGCCCTCCCCATGGGCCAGCAGAGCAGGACCATTTGCCAAGGATGTTACACGTCACCAGGCCAGTGGGATCCACGGCAGCTACACATGGGTGGTGTCTGAGCCCAGCAGGGGCTACCAGAGCAGAGCACCCCAACAGCAAAACGCGGATGAAGTTTCAGAAGGTCATAGTTTCCAACAGAAACTTCAACCGTATTTGAAAATGTCACTCGAGAGCTCCTGAGATTAACCCTTGGCACCGAAGTCTAAGCAGCATTTTGAGTCAAGTGCAGCCAAACTCAGCTCAGTTACAGGAGACGTGCATGGTGGGCGGCTGGAGGGACAGCGTCAAGATGGCAACTGGAAAGTAGGTAGCCACTCACCCAGAATGGCCAGCCACTCCACCCTTGGATGTGCTCATCCCTGCTGCACTAGGCATCTATGGGAACCCAAGACGACGCTCATGAAGACACAGAGTAACGGCAACCGCACTTGCACATGCACAGGACCCACACGTGTCCGTCTGTTTGTCCAGCACAGCACCACGGGCTCGCAGGCCCTGAGGACCGGCAGTGACAGCGGGGTGGGGAAGCCCCTGAAGTTGAGGCAGAGCAGCAAGTGACAGAGGCCGAGGCCGCAACACAACGTTCCCAAACATTGCACGAATCCAGCGCACCGAGCCCAATAGAGCAGCTGTGTCAGGGCGAGAGCAGCCTTTGGGCAACCTCAGCGTGAGGGGTGGGCTCCTACCTTGGGCTGCCGGCATCTTCCCCTTGTTGAGCTGCTTGAGGCGCTTCTGGTGGGACTTGCCGTTGTAGTGGATCTGCGCCTGCGCGGCCGAGTTGAGCTGGATGTTGCAGACCTCGCAGAGCGTGAACGACTGGTGCTTCTTCTCCCGCTTCATGCGCTGCTCGGGCTGGCTCGGGGGGCAGCTGGCTGCCTCCACCAGCCGCACCCCGTTCTCGGGGTTATGGGATGGGCTCAGGGGTCGTTTCATGCCTGCGGGAGGAAGGACAGACCCGCTGTGAGGACGGAGGGCTGGGAACAGGGGGCCGAGCGAGGCAGAAAAACCCGGCACCGTGGGGTGCTCAGGCTGCCTGGATCTGGGGGCGCTCCCCGAGCATTTGCATCTCTGCAAGGAGTTGCGATGGGCAGGACAACAGGAGCAGCAGCAGCATTCCCAGGAGGTCAGTGCTGGAGGAGGGACCAACCCACTTCTTCCAAGTTTCCAGCACCAGACGACACTTCTTGTGTCAAAGTCTTTCTGTTCGCTCCCGGACAGCATCATAGGTTGGCCCAAGGCAGAGCTGGGGTGGTAACCAACTCTGCAGGCAGGAAATTCACCTGGAAGGACTCAAGTGCTGCTCTGGTTTCCTGCAGCCTGTCCCCATTGTGCGTGGCAGGAGGATGACTGGCAACAGCACCTTGAGCACTTCCTCACCCTTGCTAAGCAGGTGCCTGTCCTGAACGCAGGGCTCTGCGGGACCACTTCACCTTGGGAGCTCGTGTCCCAGACCCATACAGGGTCACCACCTGGAAGAGCTGCCCACGGAGGGGTCGGGGTCAGCCGGGAACGTCCCTCCTGCAGCTTTCGCCTCGCAGGCATGCTGTCCCCGCTGCCCAACCCCAAACTGGGAGCTGGTGGGACATCCAGAACCGAGCCTCAGAGAGGCATGAAGGTCACCCGAGCCCTGTGATCCAATTACCACCTCCGAGCTGGCAGCTGCCCATCACAAACACACAGAGGCACGCGAGGCTGAGACACCCCGAGGGGCCAAGAGCAGGGACCAGGGTGTCCAAGGGTGGCCAGATAGGTCCCAAAGGTGCACTGCAAAGATGTCCTGTCGCCCTCGAGAAGGGCTGCTGTGCACAGCTCGGGGCTTCATTCATTCGGGGGTTCATCTAAGCAGGGCTCGGGGGGCTGGTGTAGGTGGGACCAGAGCAGAGGCTGCTGACCTGGTCCAGCACTGTCCTGGGAAACCTCACCCAGCAGCTCCTGATGGCGAGAGGCACAATTCGGGAGCGGGAGGGTGGCAAGGGATGCCCAGCAGGGCCGGGCAGGCTCCGGGCGCTGCAGTCCCGGCCGCGGCCCCGCGGGGGCGCAGACGCTCCGCTCCGCGCCGCTCCCCGCGCGTGGGTCCCGCAAAGCGGAGCTGAGCGCACGGGCCCGCTCCGAGCACCGGGCCCACGGGGATGGGGGCAACTACTCTGCGGGGACAGGGGTGGGGGGCAGAAGCGGGTATCCCGGCTGCATGGGTGCCCTAGCACCCACCACCCACTCGTGCAATGAACAGCTCGGTCCCCAGCGAGCTTGGGCATCTTCACCGCACCGGACGCATCTTGCTCTTGCCAGCTCCCTGGAAGGTGAGAACAAGCGTCTCCCTTAATAGTTATATTTAGCAAAAAGGAATGAGAGCTTTTTTCCACGAGCTGTTAATTGGGCCAGAGGCAAAAGCCGGGACCTGCAGGGATGGAGGTTGGCCCAGGCTGCTCCCCGACCCTGCTCAGCTGGCAAGCAAGAGTCACCCTGGGGGATGTCACCACCCCTTACCACCACATCCTGAACGAATTCACGTCATTTTTGCTCAGGGAGGGGGTTTGTGCGTGGGGATGGACCAGGACCTGTACAACATGCTCCAACCTCCGAGTCAGCTGTGCTGGACCAACCACCAACAGTCCCTTCCAGCCTGAATTACTCCATGATGAGCCAAAAACGTCAGCAGTAAGATCCTTACATTGTTCTTCGCTAGTGAAAACACTAAGCAGCGTAACTATAAGGAGCTTTACATTAAAAATAAGTAAATCTACTTTTTTGACAGAAGGATTTAGGAGCCTGGAGTTCGTATGCAGCCCTCTCTCTAGAGACCTCAAGATTTTTCTTGAAGCTCCAGCTTCACCTTTCAAGGAAAACAAAAGAAAATGCACAGCACTCGTGCTTGGGACGAGTGGTAAAAGCACAGCCCAGCCTAGAAAGTTTCAAAAAAACTCCCTTAAATGTTATTTACAAAAAAAAACCCCAACCAACCCAAAAAAACCCCGAAGCAGCTGATGCTTTTCCACTGAAACCTCCCTGCCGAGGCCGGGACAGCAGCAGGATGGAGCTGCCCCGCACCGGGAGCGAAGAGCTGGGCAGCAGAGCTGCCCCATCCAACCCACCCGCGTCATTCGCGGCCCCTCCCCAAAACCTGGCCGCGATCGCGGCCCGATAGCACTCAGCTGGGCAGGGAGCCCCGCGGCACCCCGGGGAGAGAGCCTTTACCAGAATAACCATTAGCGGGGCAGCCGGAAAACAGATCTGAGAGGCGATCGGCATCAGGAATGCGAAACGGGGCCTCGGGGACGCGGCAGGGACATGTGAAGCGCTGGGGGGGGACCGGGGGGACGCGCCAGGGGAGGCAGGTCCCCGGGTGCCCTTGGCATCCTCCCCCTCCCCGGGTATTTTTAATGCAATTACACCCCAGGACGCAGAGCTAAAATTGGAACATTATGCGGACAAAGTATCCCAAAAGTCTCGCTCACCTCAAAAGAAGAAAAAAAAAAAAAAAGGGAGCTGCTGTTGCTTTGATTAGACGGCAGCTCCCTGTCCTGGCTCCCGCGGCAGCCTATAAAAGGTCTCTCCTAATTGCATGCACGCTTGTCTCATTCACTTAATTGCTGCTTCTCAGGTGTCAGCACCATAAATTTGGTGCTTTCTGGCTGGGGTACCCTCAGCTCTCTGAGTGCTGGCTCCTTTGGGACAGAGTTCACCTTTTCAACAGAGCATTGAGGGTCTTTTGGGGGGCTGTTACCCCTTTCACAAGAGGGAAACTGAAGCACAGTAAAAGTTACACATCCCCAAGGTGGGTGACTGAGCCAAACCAAGCACAGTGTCACCACACCCCAGCTCCACTGCCCTATGGGATAGGGGCTGAAGAAACCAAGCTTCTGTCTTCTCCATGGAGGACCAGGAGCAGCCTCATCCTTTGGATGGTCTTCCCAAGGGGTTCAGGTCTCCACTAGGGTGTGGGGGCTGAGCTGACACTGGCCCAACTCTACCCGGGTTTCACCTGGCTGATCAGCATCAATGACACCTCCCTGGGCCCCGATGTTCCCCCCGCTTTCTGCTGCCCTTTGCCGGGAGCCGCCGAGGGCTGTGACAGCCCCGCTGCCGGCAGAGCTGGTGTGAAAAGCTCCCTGACAGATGTCCAAATCTCTCTGAAATAAAAGAAGGTCAGAGCGGCTTGGGTGTCAGTGCAAGGGCGAGTGCTGCGTCAGAGTGCCCGTCCTCCCACCACCCCCCGTTCTCAGGACACGCTGCCCACCTGGCGTGGCCAGCCCCTAACCCAGTCCCCACCAGACACTGGTCCTCAGCTCTGGACACCCTGCAACACACACAGCCCCAGCCCAGGACGGCAGCACTTCCATCTCAAAGGGAGCTTTTCCCCTCTAGTCCTCACCGCTTTTATTGTTCACAATCACCTGGCATAACCAACTGATTCTGGGATTGCTGCCCCCATCACTCCAGCAGCCGGACTGGTCCCCCAGCCGAGCTGCACGCAGGCTGTTGGGCAGGCGGGGCTGTGCAGAGAGTTCATAATTTTAAAGTCAGTTTTATACTCTTGTACAGTAGCCCATAACCTCAGGTCTCTCCCTCTCTTTCTTTTGTTAATAACACCATAAACTTGTTGCAAAAGGCCGTAAAGCGCTGACAAGTGTTAGAGATAATTTAAAATCCAGGCATTCAATATCCGAAACGAGAACCTCTCTGGTTTATGGAGGGTGCACGACGGCAGAGCTCATCTCCTCTCCAGGGGGCATCCACGCTGTGGAAGGGAAGCAGCAGAGTGAGGCTCTGCCAGGTGAGGACACATCGCTTCACCTGCTCCAGGACCTTCTCAGCAGGTGCTCCATTTCATGACCACCCCAGTTCAGCCCACCACAGATGACACTTCCCCACCAACAGTGATTTCTCCTGCCAGAAGCCAGGCCAGACATATTTGCACTGGGGGCCTGAGCAGGAGGACTGTGTCTCAGCGCTCGCACTAGACCCAGGGATGCTGCATCTCCAGGTGCCAGGGTAACTGCTGAGCTGATGCCACAGCCCAAATACCACAGCCCCTGGAGAACCCTGACTGGTCACTAAGCACACAGAGCCTGGCCTTGGTTTGCACACAGCAGTGACATCCCATTTCCCAAGACCCCAGCACTTTCAGGCTCTCTTTGCAGGAACCAGGCTTGCCCTGTGGTCCTCTCACATCCCCGTGGCTGCTCTGTGTGGTCACCAGCTGGTTTTTGAAGCAGTACCATGCTGGGACATCCTTTACTTCAGCTCCTTATCACAAACCAAACTTGCAGGAGAGCGGCTCGTTGCCGACATGGAGACGATGTCCCTCACCTCTAAGACTGGGTAAGGTCAAGTCCCAGTGAACCCCTGGGCTGTGGAGGTGGCCCTGTGCCACCACCTTCTGCTGAGTGGCTGGGCCAGGAGCCTGTGGGTGACAGCAGCCCCCGATGCTGCCTGGGAGGAGCGAGGGGGATTAGTGAGGGTGATGCCAGCAGACATCTGCAGCGTGCTGACACATTTACACACCCTCAGCCTGCAACACAGGAGCTGGAGCTCAGGGCACGTGGCAGAGGTCTTGCAGCTACTCACTCTCCAGCCAGGAGTTCAGGGACTGTGGTTAAACTCAGCCTGGTCAGAGGTTTCCAAGCTGATACTGCCTGAGCATCTACCCAGGGTCAGTCTCCCAGTCCCATCCTGGCGGGACCCCCGGGTACCCTCCTGCCATTGGCACCGATTTGTCTCCCATGGGTCTTTTGTTGGGCCTGAACAAAACAGACCCAACACACTGGGCCAGAACCTCCATCCAAGTAAAACCGCCTTCACCACAGAGCAGGAGCAGCATCAGAATTGTTCATCCGAAGATCTGCCCTGCTCAGCAATGGGGAATCAGGGAAACTACCACCTTAACCTAAAGTTTGGATGAACTTGCTAAGAGAGCAAGAAAGCTAAAAAAGAAAAGAAAATCTGATTTGAATTCTCACGATTCCGTAACACTGAATCCACTTTCCTGGGCTCTGGTTGGGTGCACACAATAGTAAATAAAAGCAACGTAAGTATGAGAATTCATACAGAAGTCGCCACCAACAGCTGTCACAAAACTCACTTAAAGCCCTCGAACAATGACCTCATTTGCAGTGGCCCCGTCCGCATTTGCAGGATCCAAGAAAAGCCAGAGAATTCCACAAAGCCCTACCCGAGTGCCACTCAAATCACCGCATCTCATGGCTGGCTCCGTTTGCGCTTTCCTCCCGAAATCTGCCATTCACAGCCGACGTCTCCCGGTTCAAATGGGCTTGAACATGCAAGTTAGCCAATAGTTACCCCGTGCTCAGAGGTGTAACTCTCAGCAGAGGGGCAGTTCGAGTCTCGGAGCAGCTCTGTGATGCCATCGCTGCTGCTCACTGAAGCCAGGCAGGCATTGGCACCGGGGAACCCCGTCTGCAGCCCCCCTGCAGTGCAGAGGAGCCCGGCTGGGGGGACGCAGCTTCCCCGTCCTGCCTTTACGCAGACCCCTCACTGCTGCCACATGCAGTTTCCAGCCCACCCACCCATTTGGACAATGCTGAAGAGGCAGCTCCTGGGGCCCCGATCCCAGGTGAGGAGGCTCTTACCTGGTGTCCGGCAAAGGGAGCGGCGAGTCCTGCCCTTCGCAGCCGCCGCGACGGCTTCTGCCCGTGTGCCACGGCCGTCAGGGCACCGCAGACGCCCCTACGCCCGGACAGTTTCCGACACTTGTCTCATATTTCAAGGAGCACTTCAAGTGCGGTTCGGTCGCCACTAAATCAGCCCTCATCAGCAGCCTCCAGCTGAGAGCCGGGTGGGTACGAGCTGGGTGCCTGTGGCTCAGCAAGTCTCCAAAAAGCCCCGAGCGTCACGCGGGGGAGCGGGAGCCAGCTGGCAGGAGCCTGCGCTGGAGGAGATACCTTGAGCCAAAAGCAAAGGCAAAGGCACCTGACAGCAGCTCTGCTGGGGAGCAGGGAGATGGGGGAGCCTCTGAGCCTGGGCTGTCTCTAAGGTCAGACCCAGAAAACTCCCTGTGCAGCTTTCTAAAGAGGCACTGGCCGCTGGCAGAGGGATGTGAAGGCAACTGGGCTCAGCTGCAGCGAGCACATGGGTGCTCTGCCCCCCAGGATGAGGGTGGCCCAGGAGATCTGCTACGGCATCAAGAGAGACTGGGACATCCGAACATAAGAGCTGAGCAGACCACAGATTTCAGAGGGCCCTGGCATCATTTTCAGCATTTGATAACACGGCATCAAACCAGCTCCCCTCTGGCCCCCCCCAGCCCCAGCATATGCTGCTCTGCTAATGCCAGAGTGAGACACATTTTAGGATCAGGGCAAGGATTAGTGTGAGCCCTCCCAAAGAGCTCAGGGCTGTAGGCTGGCTCCTGGCACAGGGACAGGGCATGCAGGGGGGCTCAGACCATCCCCAGACCCTGGCTCTAAGCCCCTCAAATGCCCAGACTAGCTCTTAGCCTTGGATGCCCCCTGGGACCCCCCTCAGCCCTGCTCCCACACACTGGAGGGCAGCAGAACATCCTGCAGCACCCCGGGCACGCAGAGGGCATTGCACGGGCACATCGGTGCTGCTGTCCCTGTCCTCTCGTTTGCACATCAGCGATCATTAACACCGCAGGGCTGCTCGTCCCCTGAATCAGCAGATCTCACCCTGCTCCGGCACAGCGAGGACAGATAAAACCCAAACTGAAGGAGATGCTGTGGAGGGAACAACGTTGCTTTCCTGCAGCGGGGCAGAGAACATGCCCAGGAACCAAAACCTGGGAAGTTCCTCTCACCTCCCATCCCAGGGTACCACAATCTCTCAGCTTCCAACACCACATCAGGAATGAGTTGATTAATCAGCTTCAGAAGGAAGCAGACATGCAGAATGTAGGGTAATGAGAGAAAACACGGCAGTGGCAGGGCACGGCACGAGGGTTGTGTCTCTTTAGAGTGATAAATGAGATGGTGCTGGTCTGGTGAGCACGTTGTCCTGGGCACGGGTCCCATCCCCACCGGGATGGATGAGGGTGGGGTGGGTGGGCTCACAGCAGCGACCCACCCGCTCTCACACCAGCAGAAAAGAAAGCAGGGAGGGAGTCTGACAGGTCCCCAGGGGTTCAGCTGTAAATGTTAGCACAGGGCAAGGGAGCAGCAGGCGGACAGACCCAGGCACCAGCGATCCATCATCCCGGGCGGCTGCTGCTCCAGCCGGCTGCCCCGCACGCTGCCAGCTGCTGAACTCCGGGCACGGGGCTAGCAAGGGTTTCGTGTGATCAGCACAAAGATTAGGGCAGAGCCACCTATTACAAACCTGCAGCGAGCTGAGGCTGTGCCTGCCCTGGGTGAGCTGCCCGGCACCGAGCCCTCTCCCCTGGGCTGCCGAGCGCTCGCACCGTGCCGAGATTCAAGGAGGGCACAAAGCTCCCGGAGGATGCAGGCGGGCAGAGCCCCAGGGCTGAGCTGGCAGCTCACGGGTGTCACCCAGGAGCCAGCGAGGTGGGGATGTGAAATGTCACAGCAGGAGAGGAATAAAGCAGTCGGCTTGGGCAAGCTTTGGGGAGAGAGCGGAGCTGTTGCCCTGACACACTGTCCATCACTGGGTGGCTGCCGGAGGAGCGTGTCCAGCCAAAGGCATCTGGCAGATGACGGCTCTGGCTGCTCCCCGACCTCCGCGACGCTCACCTCTTAAAATAGAGCTGAGGAGCACAACTCGACGCAGCCACGGGGCAAGTCATGGCCGAGCTGCTCCTCTCTGACTCTTCCTAGTCACTGCAAACAGGGGGTTTGGGTTTTTTTTTTCCCCAAATCCCCTGAAATAAAATTCAGGCACCACTTGTGAGATGGTAACGTCTCCTCTGGGCACAGGGCTGGCTCCTGTCACCCCAACAGAGCCTCAACCCTCGTGGCAACTCACACAGACCCATAAATAATGAGGGGATGCTGCACGTGGTGCAGCTTTGCTGGTGCTGGAGTTCCCCAAAATGTTTCATCTCTCCTGTGCTGCTGAAGGTAACCCCTGCCCTGATCCTGACCCTCACCGGGCTCCTCACTGAACATGCTGCAGCTATTTTCTCTTAGAAAATAAAATACAAAGAAACACGTTATCCCATGGGGAGGGGTCCGAGCCCTGGCAGCGCCTCGTGCCCCTCTCACTGAAGCTGCCACAAGCAAGTTCCCAGAGAAGATGATTTACCACATGTCCAGGACTCAGAACAAGATTATCACATTAAACGGTGGAAGTCCCAGTTCAGAGAGCACTGGCCAGTGCCGCTCCCTCTATGGAGCCAACCCAAATTTCCTTACAGCTGGGGTTGTGCTACAGCCACGTAAAGCCAAGCTTGGAGGCCTCACCAGACAAGCACCACTCAAAGCTTCTGCCCCCTGGTGAGAAGATCCTTCCCCGGGGCCAGCATCACAGCCAGGGTGGGATATGGCCACAGCCCAGCCTCCACCAGACACCAGCTCTGCCCACCCAGCCCACGCACGGGCACCGTGCACCGTGGCACCTGCCATTGCCACGCAGCGCAGCCCTAACCCTGGCACCCGGTACCAGGCGAGGAGCTGCCAGCCCCCCCTGCAAGCTGCCACCCCCACGGAGGGCACCAAAGGCTGGGCCAGGGGCAGCCACCACTAGAGGCACAAAGCCACGAGCGTGGCAGCGGCGGCAGTGGTGGCAGTGGCAGCAGTGGCGGCAGTGGCGGCAGTGGCAGCAGTGGCAGCAGTGGCAGTCACGTTCCCCACCCACGTGTGGCCCGGGAGGGCAGAGCTGGGGGACACAGCGACAACTTACAGCGATGACAACTTACAGTCCTTCCTGGCTCCCTTCACTCCCACAGCTGGGTCAGGAACTTTCGGAGGAAGAAACTTGTGGATAGCTACTGGCGAATGCAGGAGACCTCCAACTGAAGCTGGAGCTTTTGCAGGCTGCTCTATTACAACCTAAATTAAATATTCCATAGCACTAAGCAAGTGACATTTGCAATCCAGTCATTGCAGGGGTATCAAATAAAGACATTTGCAATGGGATCTGTTTAAACCCGTGTGGTGCTTTGGAGAAGTCCAACAAAACAAGCCCAGCGCTTTATTAAAATCAAAGTTATCAACCACCTGATCTCCAGGAGGCAGCTCTGGAGCCCACGCAGTGGAGTTCCATGGCCGGGGGGGGACAGTAAATAAACAGAGCCCTGCTGACCCACGAGCTGGCCACTAAAGCTCAGCTCTGAAAGCTATTTTCAATAAAATGTCAACACCATCAAGAGACAAATCTGGGGAAAATTTGCTCACCACCACGGGGTTCAGTCCCATCAGCTTCCGTGGGAACAAAAGACTCCCCAAGTGCTTTGTCACCGGGACCGTGCTCCAGTCCGCCGTAAACTTTGGAGAGAGGAGACCAGGAGCGAACACGGGACCCCACCAAGGATGGGGCTCCACCAAGGATGCCGAGGAGGGGCCGCCCCTCACTGCTCCACCCTGGCACGATCTGCCCCAGATCTGCATCACTTGTCACGGCACTGAAGTTCCCAAACCCCCTGACTGCTGAGAAGGGCTTGAAAAAGCATCTCTAGCTGAAAGGCAGATGACAAGTTAAAAAAAAAAACAAACCAAAAAACAACCTGAATTTATTGTTTTCTCAGGATTTAGAGCGGGAGGAAGGAAAATGGGACGACCCATGATTTTTTAATGCCTGCAGTTGGCAGTTCCATATTTAATGTGACAGCATCCCTTTAAGAAAAATATGTTCACACACAGGAAAGAAGATAAATTCACAAAGCAATTTGCTTTCAAGCCAGCCTGACACCTCCCCTCACAAACACTTTCCCGCAGCCTCGGCTGAGCCGCAGTGGCCGGTGCTCCGTGCTGGGCAGCACATAATCTGAGAGTTTTTAAGGATGCTTCACCGGTTGACAGGCCCATCTGCTAATCCAGGAAGCGGTAATTTATCCCAGAGACGGTACAAAGGAAGGGCGGAAGAAATAATTCATTGTGTGCGAGACGCCGAGGAGACGCGTTGTCATGTTAGCAGGCTGACAACCCCACCATACAAACAGAGGTGCCTGTTACAGAGTCAGAACCCGGCATGATCAAAAGGGTTTCTGCATTCGAGGTAGGAAGGGGAGGGGAAAAAAAAAAAAAAGAGAGAGAGGAAGAAAGGAAAATGAGAGCTAAATCAAAGCCTGCGCTTGCCATTTCTTACCGAGAAACTTGTGAGAAACGCTTGCTGCAGAGCAATTAGTAACCTGGGTCTGAGGGGAGAGCTGGATGGGCCAGGACCCCGCGGGACCCTCTGCTGCCGTCCTTGGGGCCACACCAGCCCTGCACGGGCCTTTGGTCCCTTCTCAGGGCAGCGCTGTGGGGGACACGGCCGAGGTGGCATCGCCAGTGGGAAGGACGGGTCTGAGGAAGGCAAAGTGCGATGGCACCGGAGCCGCAGGGAGATGAGGAGCCAGAAACCAGGGTCCAAAGCTGTTCCCTGCCTCTGCATCTGCCCTGGTCTCGTCCCTGGGCCAGAGAGGGACCCCAGCCAGTGCTTGCCACCTTCAGATTAGCCAGGGTTTGGCTATTGCCGTGGCAATCCCTCCACCTGCAGATTATTTTTGCAACTTTTTCTTTGTTTACGGACATTTTGAGGTGTTTACCAAACTCTGCTGGTGTGTGGGAGCGCTTTGGGTCCTTCCAGCCATCAAGTCCCCAAAGCCTCGAGACTGCTCGTGGTGGTCCCACAGCCCAGGGGCAGCACAGCACAGCCCAGCCCCCTGAGCCTGGTGACAGCAAGGACCAGGAGGTGCTGCTGGGGGTTCCCTGAGAGTGATGGGGGTGCAGGGGTCCCGTCAAAGCAAGCGGGAGCCAAGCTGGAGCTCTGGCTTTCAGCCTCAGATCACATCTTGGAACGCTGACTTGTCTGTGAACCGCCGGGAAGCCATCACTGACAGGCAGGGAAATTAAACGGGACAGATGATAATTAATTGTCCATGTCTCTCAGTGTCTCCCAGATATGGACTAATGAAGTTATACGTTACTCGCTGGCTAGAGCTCAGAAGGAAGAGGAAAAGGAGTCTTAAAGCTCGGGTTCAATCAGTTCAGTGATAAGCGTGGCCTCAATGAGTCACCTCCTCTCCGCACGCTGTTTGGGTTTCTCTGGGTGTCTCCAAGCCCGGCAGCCCGTGGCTCCTGCGTGCAGCCTGCGCTCGCTGCCTCGCTCTTCCAGCACCAGGATGAAGTTGCAGGAGCCCAGTCACCGCGGTGTGAGCATCCTTGGCTGTGGCAGAGGCCGCCAGTCTCAGGAGAGACGCGAGCGTGTCCAATTAAACAGAGAAACCTTTGCTCCGAGGCGGCAGCGAGCGTTGGCTGGCAGCGCAGGGGGCAGCTCTGATATTTATTTGGGCAGCAGCATTAACGTTATTTAATGAGCTCTAGTGGGTCAGTTTTCCTGTTTGAAAGGAATTCCTAAGTGGACTCATGAAAAGTTATTTGTCTCCCTGCCATGGAAAACACGTGGACATGGGCTGCGAGCCACTGGCTGTGGCCACCCCGAGCCGTGCGTGGTACGTGCCATGGATGGCTCACTGCATGGGGGGGGTCCAGGCGTGTTTGTCACAGCACAATGCTCAGGTCCCACCTCTGCTGGCACAGGAGCAGGAACCGGTGATGGGACTGGGACTCACCCCCAGGACTCAGTGAAGTTTTGCCCATTTCCTTTCCCACCGCAGCCCTGGGCGTGCTGGGGCTGCAGTTCAGCAGCACTGCACCAAAAGAGGACAAGGAGCCCATCACTGCTCCATGGCCAGGAATTCTCGGGTGGTTGCAGGGTCCCTACAGGGACATGCTCAGCCCCATGCAAGCCAAGGCACCAGGTGCCTGCCTCCCCCCTGAACATGGGTGCTGAACAGAATGATCTCCCTCCTCTGCTCTGCTGCTCACCTGCCTCCCACACCACCTGGCAGCATGACGCTGTCATAGCTGTCACTGCTGGGGCTGCCTTGTTGTCACCGGATGGTGCCTGGCACAGGGGGATGGCAGGGCTGGGCACAGCTCACCTTGACCCTGACGAGCAGCATGGGAGCGGTGGCTGGAGGAGAGGCTGGGTTTTCCACAGGGGCATTCCCAGGGCAAAGCTCGGGAGCTGCTGCCCCTCCAGACGGGTTTGACACAGCCCTGTGCTCAGCGTTGCCTGCCAGCGAATTCCAGGCGACGGGAACACGGTGACAAGGTGGCCCAGGCAGAGGTGCTGGCAAGTTGACCTCCTGGGACACATGGCCGCCAGACAACACAGCCCGTTGGTGCCAAGGGTCCGAGCGTGTCCATTAGTGGGCACCACGCCACCCTCGCAGACGGGACCGGAGGCAGCCAAGGCACGGTCCTGGAGGCTGCCTCTGGGGCACGTGCCGGGGCTGGCATCCCAGTGGGAACCCCAGTGCCCAGCCAGCCCATCACCGGAGCTCAGGGCTCCGCCGGGACGAGCTCTGTTCCCGGGCGGATAGAGCCGGAGGGCTGCGCAGGAGGGCGGGAGAGGGGCTCCTCGTGTCGGCCCCAGCCCACGTGCCCCCGCACTGGCTGCCACCATGCACCACCCAGACACTCGCTAAGCGGGGAGGGCAGCAGCAGCATCACCGAGTGCCAGCCCTGTCCAGGTACCAAGCCCCGCGGTGCCCGCGCCCGGCGCCCGCCCCCCCGAGCCCGGCGATGCCCCGGCACCGACCGCGGCCACCCAGGGCCTGCGGGGACGTGAGAGGAGGACAGCGGCGAAAGGCTCGTCTCTGCTGGCAGCTGGCGAGAGCTGGAGGCGTTGCTGTTATGAAAACATGCGAGGGCTGTGTCTGAAAACATTGCGAGGAGCCAGCTACATAAATAGGCCCTTTATGGCTCTTCCCTGCGCTGAGACAGGCCCTTTCACAGGCGCTTGGCTCCGGCACGGTGGGGTTACTCTGCTAAAAGAGCTCTTCGTGTTGGCGTGGGGGGAGACAGGGAGGCACCGGCACAGGGAGGCTGAGAGCGGTGCCACAGAACTGCCGTGCCCAGCCCCACCACGCTGGCACCCACCGGGACAGGGGGAAAGGCTGGTTTGGGGCAGGCCAGAGGACAGCAGCGATGGGGACGGCCAGGTCAAGATGGATGGGCATCAGAGATGCCACTCGCTGCCCATCCAGGAGCATCCTGTGCCAGCACCAGGGCATCCCTTACAGCGAGGTTGGGCTCCAGGACAGGACACCCCCTGTGCCAGCCGGTCCCCTCCAGCCCAGGCAGCACAGCAGCAGCCACCCCACCACGAGAGCAAACCTCTGCCAAGGACGGAGCAGCCGATGCCGAGCTCCCTGTGCCAGCGCCGTGCTCTGCCGCCTCCCGCTCCCCAGTACCGCAGGCTCCCTGGAACTGGGGCTGTGCAAGGAGCTATTTCTGTCTGGAGGCTCCAGCAACGTGACACCCCCCGGCCCCCCCAGCAGCGCGGGTGGCAGCCCTGCCAGCATCCGTCCCTCTGCCTTTGCAGCTGCAAACGTGTTGACACCTGAGCAATAATCTCTCTTTCCTCATCCAAGATGCTTTGGGGCGAACGGCTGAGCAAAGTGCTGCGGACCCCCAGGAGAAGGTGGACCCAGGTAAAGGGGCAAGCAGGAGGGGACCAGGGTGTCTCTGGGCCAGAGGAGAGGGCTGGGTTATGGAGTAGCCTGCAGCCCTGGCACGATCAGACGCATTCACAGGCAGGTTGCAGTCCTGGCTCAGTCCTTTCTCAGTAATTCCAGGTCACACTTGAGAAAGCAGCGTGGCAAACCCCAGCTCTCCAGCAGCACTTGCTGCGTGAAGGACATGAGCCTCTAGCTGAGGTGATGGGGACAGGAGGCAGCTTTGCTTTCCCGAGCACCAAGATCTCAGATGTGCCTCCACCACGGTCACCCAACCATGCTTCCAACCCCCAGCACCCCAAGGAAAAGCAGCATGTGTCCCTAAGCAGGAGCTGCGATGCCCATGGAGAGGGTCTGGGAGGGCAGGGACAAGGACACAGTGACCTGTGCTGTCATGGGACATGGACATCAGCTGCTCCCTCAGCTGCCACCACCTCCACAGGGAGCACACCTTGACACCACAGCACACAGACGCTATTAATTAATGGTTTTGTTAGGGAGTCGTCATTAATTGAGCACCTCTGGCGGCCGTAGAACCCGATGATCTATCTGGTGTCAGAAGCTGCGTGTGCAGCTCTTTATTCCTTTTGGCCGCATCCATTTAACGCGATGACAATTCAGTTTATGCCCCCTCAGCAGCAAACGTCCCCCCAGTGTGGGAGAGCTGGTGACTAAAGCAGCGGGTGAATGATTAGTGACTCAGCGGATAATTTTGCTCATCTCGTGGCTTTTTTTAGCACGGGGCGGACAGAGCTCACACAGCAAACCCTCGCCTGGCACCGCCACCGCTCCCACCCACCCGCGTCCCAGCGCCGCGCTGCCCACCTGGGCTGCGGAGCTTTTGCAGCCAAGCGGCCGCTTGATGCGGTTCTCCTCTGGAGAACGGGGAGAAGAAATCGGGCGACGCTGCCAAGAGCTTTGGCTTTTCCTCAGTCCTCCCCGTTACGTTTTGCTTTCTGACCTAGGGAAGGGAAAGGGAAGTGCCCCGGCCCCGGGAGGCACGGGCAGCTCCGGCTGTGCCGTTCACGCCGCGCTGGCGCTGACCCGGCGGCAGCTTTTGTCAAGAGCAAAGCACAAAGCTCTTGTCTTAGCGGTAACTGATGTCTGGAAACACCAGGTGCCGGCTCGAGTTAACAAGCTCTTTGAGACACGATTCTGCTGCGAAACCAGCCAGCGCCGGGGCGAATGCCACCGGCGGGAACCTCTGCCCGTGCCATCTGCGGCGGCGGCGCGAGGGCACCGGACCTGCCCCGACTGCGCGGGCAGCCCAAGCACCACGCCAACGGCTGCGTCCTGGCGGCCTGGGGATGGTGACAGGGACGTGTCATGAATTTCTTCTCATCTTTACAGACAGGGCAGCCACAGCACATCAGCTGTCTGAGCGCTGAAGCCCGGTTGGCTCTGTGCCTGGTGGTGCCAACCCTGCTGCTGGCATTCCCAAACCCCCAGGTGACCGGTGCAGGAGCAGAGGTTGAGGTTCACATCCTTGACACCTCCACTGTGCCTGCATGAATCCCCCTCCACCTCAGCTCAGCCACCCCCAGGGCCCCTGAGCCACCTCCCTGGGCCATTGGCGAGTAGTCCCTGCACCGGTATGACCAATACAACCAGTGCCAGCTGTTCCCATCTCCCCTGGGCAGCTGCTGGTGTTCATGGCAGACAGTGACCCAGTGTCACCAAACGCTATTATGGGGCTGGACCGACACAGCCACAGAGCAGCTCCCGGGGGTGGCAGCCCCAGACATTGCAGGGGGGGATGGGGAATTGCTGCCTCCCTAAAACGGCTTCATTCTCACTTTCTCTTTAATGATTTCCCAGCTGCTTCCCCATTTTAGCTGATAATGGGACTTCACTCTCTATCTGGGTTTGAGAGTTGCTTTCCTTGTTCAGGCTGAAGAAAATCAATTCCCCTCTCACTCAAGTCTTTCCAAGACAGATGAACTGAAGATCGCGCCTGCCTGAGCAAAATATTTATTCAGTCTGGGAACAGATTTACTTTTGAACCTTCTATAAATACAGCTGAGGGCCCCAATTTAATCCCTTACCAGAAGACCTAATTTTATTTGTTTTGTGTTTCAAAAAATCCTCCCTTTTCCAACGCCTTGTCAGCAGGTGAAGAAAGGCAGAGATTTTGACACCCACCTTGGCAAAGGGCTCTGGACCACAGCTGTGGGTGCTGGGGTGCCCGTGCACGGTCCCACAGTGGGACAGGGCTTGGTGGTGCTGGGGAAAGGGTGAGACCCCCACGCTGCCTGGGTCTGGGCTCTGTGGGGGCTTCCTCCACTTGAGTACTGATTTACACCTCACAGAAGTGCTGCCGGGGGCTGGGCCAGGCAGGGAGAGGCCAAATTCTCCACAGAGGCATCTTTGTGGCCCTGCCTGCCTGTGCTGGGGGCAAAGCCACCCACCCTGCCTGTGCTGGGGGCAAAGCCACCCACCCCAACCGCCTCGGCACAGCCACCGCACAACCCGCTGCACCCCCCGGGACCGGTGACCGCAATCCCATCCGTCCACACACGAGCCCCCCAGAACCAGCCACCCTTTGCTCACCCGCAGCCAGAACGGGCTTTGTGCGCCACGTGCTAATCAGTATCGTGAGGGGTTGGCGGGTTCCTAGCCAGGCAGCTGGCACTGAGCCCCGACCCAGCGCCTCTCCCCAGCACCCTCCCCGCAGAGGTGATGCCAGAGCAGGGACCTGCTCAGGGCTGCGGGTTCTCGATGGCACTGACACCCCAGACCCCGGAGCAGACAGCTGCCCCCACCCTCCCTTGCCTGCATCCTCACACCAGCATCTATCCGGCCGGGGCTCCAGAGGAGTCGGGCTCCCCACAGCCGGTGTGAGAAGTTCCTTCATCAGCCACGTGTGGGTGGGCAGCGGGGAATTGCCCCCCGGGGCACTCGGGGATTCTGCTGCCTGCCAGCATCTCACCAGCACATGCCACCACCTCCATCACCAAAAAGAGCATTTGCCCGTGTTCTTTGGAGGGGGAATGTTCCCAAGGATGAATCGAAAAGGTTCCCGCTGCTAAGCAGAGGCCAAACCCAGGCAGGAGCTGGAACTGGGTTTCCTGCTGCCAAAACCCATCTTGGTGCTTCCCTGGGCCAGGGTCGCTGCCGCCCAGAGCCACATGGGCACCACGGCAGTGCCAGCGTTAAGCCATCACCCAGAGGGGCAGGTGGCTGCTGGGTTTCTATAAATCCTTTTGGCTCATCCTGACCCGCCAGCTCCCAGCCCCACAACACCGCTGCCTTCCAGCACTAATGGAGCAGCACAAATAATCTGCATCTGGCCGGGGAGTTGAGGCACTGGCATGGATTAAAACGCTGGGGTGCCCGTCTCAGGTCCCTCCCCGAGCTCCACTGCAGCTTCCAGCCAGGAGCGAGATCATATGCAGGCACAGGATGAACAGCCTGGCCCCACCTTGGACGAGGGGGTTGCTGTGTCCCCATTTGAAAGGCTGCCCGCCCTGTCCCCACCCTGTGAAAGGCTCCTCCAAAGGCACAGCGTGCCCTACACCGCGGCTGGCTCGCTGATCTGACACACTTATTAAATTGCTATTATGCCTGTTGGCTAATTACCTCCTCTGGAAACCTGAGAGGACAGAAATTTGACATTGAGCTGGGAAAATCTGCAGCCCTACAGACACTGGCTGGGTCTGGAGTGCCCAGCGGGGCTGGAGGGTGAGCAGGGGGCTAGAAACGTGGCGGCTGCTGAAGCGTCCCTACCTCCCCCATGGGGCCACGGCCCCACAGCCTGACCCAGGATGGGGAGCCCCAGTGAACCCCCCACACTGTGTCCCGGGGTGTCAGAGCCGCTCTCCCTGCACCCCACGGCGACCGGCGCAGGGATTAATCCGGGTGCGCTTTAATCCGCTAAAACCCTTTCGTAACAGCGCTCAAAAATAAGCCCGGAGAGTTCCTAATACTTCTTGAAAATTTTGAGTTGGGATATTTATAGGCTCTGCCCTTGCGTGCGACGGAGCTCACCCGGCAACGGGCGGGAGGGTTCTGCTGCAGGGGGGGACCTGCTGCCGGGCCCCCAGGGTCTCGCCCTTCCAATCCCGCCAGGACCCAGCTCCGTGCCGCTCCCCGATTCCCGCTGGCTCGGAAACAAGCTTCCCTTGTATGGGATTTTTTTTTTAAATTATTTTCTATTTTTTTTTCCCTAAAAACATTTCAGGGCTCCTCAGAAGAGCCTCCAGCCCCGGCGCACAGACGGGCTCTGTGCCGAGATGCCTTCAGCACTTCAAACGAATGCAAAGCAGCCGCGCTCCTCGCCCAGATCGGCAGCGGCCGTGCCAGCGTCCCCTGCGGCACGTGTGCCCTGGGAGGTGAGAGCGGGGTGAGGGTTGCAGATGACAAACAGCGATGGGAAAAGTGACACTTCAAAAAGAAAAAAAAAACAAACCGAAGCCCACCAAAACCCGTCCTCTTCCATGCCTCGGGGACGCGCTGCACAGGGCAGAGCTTGTGCTCGTCAGTGTCGGAGCTGCTGCCACGTCCCCATGGGAAGCTGAGGCCAGGACATGTCCGGCTCCATCCCCCTTCTGAAAGCAGCTGGCTGGGAGGCTGGGGTCCCACCCTGAGGGTCTAGTTTCCAGTAACCACCACTGCTGGCCATTGGCATCTCTGCCAAAGCAGTCCTGGGCTCAGCAGGGTCCTGGGAGCAGATGGACAGTCAGGGCAGCAACACCACAGCCCCTGCAAGGCCCAGGTCACCAGTATCATGTCTCTCTTGCTCCAATAAAGGAGAAAAATAACCCCGAAAAGCTCTTGGCCCTTTGCCACGTGGTTTTACAAAGACATGACCTGCTGCTCCCCGCTGCACTGGGCCGCAGGACTTTTCCCAGTTCAAAGGCAACAGAAGTCTCAAAGAACTGGGAGGTGAATGGGAGGTGAGAAGCAGCCTCTGATCTTACACTGGCAAGACCCACCCCACGTTCAACAGCTCCCGCATCCCCCACCAGTGAGGAGCAAGAGCCAGAGACCGACGTCAGAGCCAGAAATACCCAAACTGGAAACAAAGCCTTGGGAACAGCCCTGCCCGGCGGGAGGCCAGAGGCAGCTGCCCCTCGGTGCTGCATCAGCCCAGATATCCCCGAGATGCCCCAGCTCATCCCCTGCCTGGCGGGTCCAAGTCAGAGTCCTGCTTGTAGATGGAGGAGTGGGCAGAGCTCGTTCTGCCAGCCTAGACCAAGCTGTACCAAAGTGATAAACCCCCCCCCAGTTATCATCTTTCATCCCTCCCAGCTCTTCAGGACTCCTCGACCTGCTGATACCAGGTGAATCCCACATCCTTGGAGATGCAACAGCTTGGGCTGGGAGCAGGAGAAACCAGACACATAGAGCGGGTCTGGGGAGCTGGTGGGGACCAAAACCTGTGCCACGCTGGTTCCCACCGGACCACCAGCTCTGCCGGGTCTGGGACAGGAGGAAACCAGCCTGGCATGAGGGATCTGTTCAGATGGAGCAGAGAGTGCTAGGATGAGGCAAGGGCCATCAGTGGGAACCACGAGGGATGTTGGCAAAGACCCTCCACTCCCACAGCCATGCCAAGCTGAGACCGGCAGCCCCAAGAGCGTCATCCCTGAGGTCAAGCCCCAAGCCCATGGAGTATTAAACAGCAGCCTGGCCTCAGAGCCAAGCTGAGCCAAACCCAGACTGCTTTCATGCCTCGAGGATCAAACCTGTTGGCCGAAGGAGCCCAGCACCTCCTGGTAGGAAGTGACAGGGACGCTTGGCATCCCAGTACCCTGGCAGCCCTCGCAGAGGTTCGTGCAGCCGGAGCAGCTCCTCCCGTCTTCAGGCAGATACAGGCACGGATTAGGACTTAACCTCAAAATGTTTCCCTTGCAATTTCCAAGTGATCGTTCTTATCAACTAATTAAAAAATTTCCATAATTAGGTCAGGGAAAATCACGACTCGGGAACGTTCCCGTTTCAAAGCAGCACAGATCTGTTTGGTGGTGAGGGCTCGGGGCTGCCACAGCCCCTCGCCTGGCACTTGGCCGGGTATTCGTCCCGGGGAAAGGGCTGGTTACACTGCAGGGGGGAAAAAAGTGGCGTTTTCTGAAAAAACAAACCCACCATAACCATCCTTCCAATAGCAGGGGGGGCACCTTTCCCTGCCTTCAGACCCTGCAAAGACGGGGGTGCTCGGAGCCCATCCCCTGCCTGTGCCACGGGGCAGAAGCCCAGCTGGCCCCACCACCATGGCCCTGGGCACACCAACCATGGAAGGACATCGTAACACCTCTGAAAAACAACCACCCACATCCATGGCATCCCAGGGGAGCACCGGGTGAGCTTCCCACAGGAAAGTGGGACCCTCCGTGAGTCCGTCCCATGCCTGCAGCTCATGTGCGGAGCAGCTCCAGGCTCCCCAAATCTGCAGGTAAATTGTTGTGGTTCTAATAAAAAACGAGCCCTTGTTACCATGCAGCCACAGCCTGGGTTTCCTTGAGAGCACGGATATAATTCTTGACAGGGGCTTCCAGACACATAAATTATGACACTATTTTGGAGGCAATCTCAGAACATCAGACTAAGAAACAACCTTTGTACATCACAATATTGTTTCTAAATTGACAAATAGACCCTCATGGGCTTCATTACTCTGCTCCGGGCACACGTTTTTGCATTTTTATTTTCCCTAGGAATGATTAAAGGGCTGAAGAACCGTGGGCTCTGGGTTCAGCAAATTCAAACATCGAGCTGAGGAACGCAAGCAGTATCTCAATGGGATGTGGAGCTCACAGAGGGGGGCTCTGTTGCCGTGATGTTCAAGTCTAGTACACCTCGGAGATTGCCCCATGCCTCCAGGACAGGTTTGCTTCCAGTCCTGGAAATTCAACAGTGTAAAGCAACTTGGTAACATGTTCGGCACTGGATTGAGAGCATCTGTGCAAAGGTCCCTGTTTATTCAATAGTAAACTTATCCTGTGCAGTTGTAGGAACATGTAGATCCCCTCTGAAATGCCAACAAAAAAGCCAAAGCAAGGGGAAGGTCTCCAAAAATAGCAAATAATCCCAAGGCCAGGGTTCCTTCACCAGCCACCAGCTGATGTTCAAGAGTGCTGGAGCAATGCTCGAGGAGTGGTTTTGTTGGAACAGCTATGGATGGCCACAGCCCAGCAAGCTCCTGGTGCCACTCTGCCAGGGCCACGGCATCGCTCCAGGCTCCGCTCGGGAACGCTGGCCCCAGCCCGCAGGGATAAACAGCAGGAGGGTTCAGGCAGGACAGGCTGGGGCAGCTCTGCCCCATCCCCATCCCTGTCAGCACACTGAGAGAGCCTTGTCCCGTGCCACGGTGGCCGGGTACGCCGAGCAGCCACCACCAGCCGCAGGGAAGGAGCGCAGAGAGCAAACCAGCCTCCAAACCCAACCCGTCGGGAAGCACCGCGGGCGGGAGGGGAAACCCCCCAGGTTTGGGTGTGACGGTGCCGTGCAGCCGGTTCAGTTTTGTGCCTCGGGTTCTGCGGTATTTATACTCCTTCCTGCCAGCAAAAATAGACTCAGCACATCTGAGTTGGGTGTCTCGGTTCTTTGTGCTGAGAGACAGGAGAAGCCAGGCAGGAGGGAGGGAGGGAGGGAAAGCCCCGATCCAGCCAGCAGCACACACTCAGCCGGGTGGCATCTCCTGGCACAGGTTCACCGTCAGGTTTTGCTGAGGGGCCAGGTCCCCGACCCTCCCCTGTTGCGGCCAGGACTCGGTCCAGCAATGGGGATGAGGCCCCGAGGCCAGCAAGCCACCAACCCCAGCAAATATTTCTCATTCTCATGACTACTAAGCCAGCCTCCAAGTTTATCAGCACCAGGGATCGGTTGGTCCATCAAAGCCAAGCACCCCTCGAGCAGCTGGCAGCCAGAGCAGCCCACTCCAGAGACCCAGCCGAGCACGGTGCCGGAGCTCAGGGATGCTCGTGCACAAGACGCACAATGGGAAATCACAGCTTGGCGTGACGTCACCACCCTGATAGCGCGTAGCAAAGCCCTGCACATTTACATACCGAGAGCCACGGCCGGGATTATGCGAGGCTGTTTATTAATGCACGTGGCAGATCACGGAACGAGCAAGAAGCCTCACAGCACATTTTACCCCCCCAGCCCGACTCTGAACTCTGCGAACGGCCGGAGAGTTCTTGTCGGCAGAGTCACACCAGCAGCTACCCAGGGACCAGCGCTGCTCCTCCCACCCCCACGGAGCCGTTTCAGCCGCACAACAAACACCACTCAGAGGAGCCGGCGCTGGGCTGGATGCTCCATCGGAAAACACCTGCAGCCACTTAAAAACCCAAAAAAGTCAATGATGGTGCATTGGCTGCAGGAGCTCCCGGCCAGGCTGGCAGCAGGGACAGAGCCTCATTTATTCGCGGCCTGTCACGTAGGGCGGCACTGCCCATTGATGCTATTTTCGGGCACCGTGCCCCACATGCAGACGCAGCAGCTCGCGCAAAACGCCTCAGCTCCGCGCTCAGACACCCCAGATAATCACGGAGACGAAGGCGATTTTTTGCGCAGCGCTGAGCAGTTCAGGGCCAGCTCCCGCCTCGCTGAAAACCGCTGCCGCGCTCCGCTCCGGGCAGAGGGTGCTGCCAGCTCGCACGGCACCCACGGGCACATCCAGCTGGTGCAGAAGCAGGCGGCTCAAGCAGCAAAGTGGCAACAGAGCTGGCGCCGATCCCTTCGCACCAGTGAATTAGCCTAAAGCTGGGCCCTAGACCCCTTACCTTGGCGCAGAATCATCTCCTGTCTTTAAAATGCACTCTCAAGCTCTGCTCTGAAAATAAAAAGCAGCCCAGGATAGCTGGGAGTTCAGATTCTGTGCAAGAAGTTGTTCTCCCGCACGCACACCCAGCGTGACCGGCACCCACAGCCCTGCCGCTGCGCTGTCAAGGGCAGGCACAGGCACGTCCCCGCTCTCCGGATCCGCGGGGTTTGCTCTCGGGCTCAGGAGAGCTCCAGCCCTACCTCACCCCAATGCACAACTGATCAAAACCCTCAGCGATAACTCACTGCTGCCTCAAGTTAATAGCAAAGTGTATTGATAGGAGCTGAGGAGAGAACAAGCGATCTTCTGGGTGAGGACGCTGTCTCTGTTTCCACGTTCACTCCTGCTCGGCAGGTTGGTCAGCAGGACCACGCTCTGCCCCGTGGCTGCAGCCACCCCGAGACGAGGCACTCGCTGCCCGAATAGCGAACAAAAAGCGCTTTTGTAAGGCTTCACTAAAAGTCCTTTTCTCTAAACGGCGAGTTCCCCTTGTGGAGGCAGCCAGGAAGCCTCGGCTCCATTTCCAACACAAACCTCTCCGTGCTTCAACCATAGAAGGAGCCTGAGCAGCCTGGGGCACCCCGCAGCCAAGCCGTGGGACACGCGCGTGCCCTGCGCACCCCAACACCCTGAGCAGCACGGCCGGGTCCAGCCAGTGCCCACGGACACGGCTCCATTGCTCACCCACAGACAGGGACACGGACCCTCCACCCACACACGGACACAACCCCACCACCTGCCCACGGTCACGAACACAGACTCTCAGCCCACCCACGGTCATGACCCCACCTCCCAGTTTGTGCCCCCCACCCCAGCTGCCCACAGACACCTTGGTGAACATCGGCTGGGCCCGGATGCTGCCGGCAGACCCCAGCCCACCACAGCCCGTGGGGATCACCCGCTGGGCACCCCAGTGGCACGGACACCTTAGCAGAGACGAGCCGGGGGCATCGCTCGCCGCACACCCGCACCGGTCCCACTCTGCGTGGGAAGGGCGGCCCCGCGCTGGGAGAAGGGGCTGCAGCCGGGGCCTCGACAAAGTTCCTCTGAAGAAGTTTCCCTCCTGACCTGACATCTCCCGGGGGGAGGTCAGGGGGGCCGGGGGGGTTCTGCCGCCCTCCGCCGCCCTCCCCCCGGTGCGCGGCACCGCGCAGCCGGGCCGCCCGCTCCCAGGCGCCGCAGGGATGGAA
>WTSP01015643.1:79764-95910 GCA_025331215.1 Actenoides lindsayi | reverse complement strand
AAAAGTCCCTCCCCAGCTTTCTTGTAGCCCCCTTCAGATACTGGAAGGCCACAATAAGGTCTCCCCGGAGCCTTCTCCTCTTCAGACTGAACAACCCCAACTCTCTCAGTCTATCCCCATAGGAGAGAAAGGAGGAGGGAGAGAGGCAGAGCAGATCTGACTGTGCAGGAAGGCTTGAGCTGGGGAGAGCAGTACTCCCGGTTTTGCAAGGTAGCTGTGGGTCAGGACTTCAGGCCAGGCAGTAGTAGGCTGGATGCCTTGAGTGTGACAGGAGCAGCATTCCCCAGCCAGTGCTGAACCTTGTCCCTCCAGCACTGGTGAAGCTGCTCCAGTGCAAACCCCAGCTCAGCTTTCTTCTGGCTCCCAGTGCTGAGGGGGTTAGTCACGACTGTGTAAGTGGTCTCTGCTTATGGCCCCTTGAGCTGGGACAGCACTCACCTTCCCTGCTGCAACCTTGATAAGCACAGAGCTGTAGCTAATGCAACACAAAGAGGAGCTCCCTGTGTGTATATGGGCAGAATTTTCCCTTGCTGAGTAAATTTCCAGCCTGGTTACGAACCTGGAAGCACCCCGCAGACATAGTCTTGGTCTTTGCTGTGAGGGCTGTCTAATGCAGCCCACCAGTCACAGCATCCTGGTACCTGATAAGGCTTCATGGGACAGCCAAGCTCTGAGCCCAGCAGCCCAACTCCTCTCTCCTTTCTGCCTGCTGCAGCAGGGGAGCAGCACTGGTCTCCTGGGGCCGGCTGCATCGCTGGTGCTTCTGCCTGCCCTTCCTCTCACTGGTGTTGCTCACCGGATATGTCACTAAGCAGCAGCAGAGAGCGACCCAGTGGCTCAGATCTGATTAACCTCTACAACTTTATCCTGTGTCTTAATTGGATTAGCTGCAGGGGGGTGGATTTGCTGCTGTTCCTTTTTTTTTTTTTTTTCTTAAACAGGTACTTATCCCTGTGACATCTGATGCAAGCAACAAGTTAGAATAGTAAGACCTGTGAATAAACAAGTGCTGTTTGCTTCTTCCCTCCTGCTCAACTAACAGTTCCTGCCCTTCCTTTCTGAAAAAATGCTGTGGCTGATGGCTGCGAGGTGGCTCTGAGTCAGCCCTGGAGTCAGATCTCTCGGGAGGTGTGGGTCTCGCCTAACAGCCTGGATGCTCGCCCAAAACTCCCTGACTGCTGACTGCAGTTCTGTCACTTTTGGGGAAGAATTCTTCTCAGTAAATGTTCAAAGCAGTATTAACTTTCCATGTTCAGTTCCTTTCATCTTTTCTCTGAGCTTTTTACTTTCCTTCAGGGCCTGACTCTTCTGCACCTTAGGGTTTTTGCTTGTATCACTGCCGTGGCTGTGGGCAGTAGGGAATTGGCCTTATCCAGCGCTGCAGTAGTCCTTCCTCTGCAAGGGCCTCACAGCTTGTTTTCCAGTGTCAGTTCGTTTAGTTTTGCAGGTGGGAACATGGAATAAGGAGAGGAATGATCATATCCAGTTACAGTGGGGGACAAACTGCAACAGACCTAAAAAAGGAATGGAATCCATTTGATCATGGGATTGCTCCTTCCTCAATCTGCTGTCTACCTGCGTGATGCCCAGCTGAGAAAAAGGAGAACCAGTTTACAGAAGACTTTCCCTCGTGACCATCCTTCTGCCTGTGGCACCCAGTTACCTCTTTAACAAGCTTGAAATAGAAGCCTTTCTCCGTGCCATAGCTATAATTGGTCCTGCATTGGGCACTGGAGAGGGTCATTCCCTTCCCTGGGATGATAGAAGCTCTCTCATACCTGTCTCTAGACAGCTGTGCACAAAAAGAGTGAATTGTAGGTGTGATACGAGAGCACGGCTCTGTTCCAGGAAGAATAATAGATGTACCAGCACCACTCTAGCTGCTACAAGATCAAAAGTGCTGTTACATTAAGTCTGGTAATACTGCCTGGCTTGGCAAAAGGGCTGAGAAATTGTTCCAAGGTTTTAATGTATGTTCAGATAAGCTGTCTTCCACAGCGAGGATCAGGCCTTTGAATTTAGTCCGTGTACTAAATGGGGTTTAGTGTCCTGGTGAAAATGTAACTCCAAGGAATTCCCCCTTTGTACAGGGCTTGAATATGCTTCATTTGTGAATGCTGCGTGCATCCCAGTTCCAGCCTCAAAATAGAGGGTTCAGTGCTTCATTGCATCTGGGGTACCTCTCTGGGATGGGTGGCTGTCGGGCATGGGCTCTGGGTGCTGCTTGTCAGGAAAATGTGATCGTGAAGTTGAATTACAATGGGTGTTAGTTTCATTTTTCAGATTTAATGTATTCATGTATTTGGTGTCCGCTGGCCCCTCAGCAGCTTGCAGGCTGGGTATGTAAATTGGAAGCTGCACAGGATGACTGATCCATTAATAGGTGGAATTTGATGCTCACAAAAATGAATGCATTTGATGTCGCATGGCAATGGTTTGCTTGAATTTTTCAGTTGCCTGAGGATCTCTTACTTGGGACTCTGTGGCTCAGGCTGTATTTGTTACAAAAGCAGTACAAATGGAGAGGCCCTGTGGTTTCAGAGGATTGGCTATTCTTTTGTCTCTGAGTATCACTTGCACTTTTTCTGTATCAAATGTTATTCCAAGGAAGCTGTGAAAATGTGAAATGCAATGTTATCTGAAAACAAAGCACTGCAGTCCAAACTCACTCTATCTACAGAAACATCTGCCTTTGGAGATCTGTCCAGACAGTGGTTTTCAGGAAAAGCCAAGTTTTAGTAGATAATTTTTCATTATTAGGCTTTCATAGAGGGATGTAGAGGACTAGAAGGATTTGGTGGGTCATTAAAATAAGTACTGTGGGGTTTTAAACACAAGATGAAATCCTGGACCCTCTAAAGGGGCCTCTTTTGCTTCCTTTGAGGGTCCAATGCTAATTTCATTACTGATTTCAGAAAGGTAAGGACGTCCCCTGATTTTAATTTTACAGTGTTTCTTTAAGCATGCAGACATAGAAATCCTTTATGAAAGGAAGCTCACACAAGGTGCACCCCTTCTGTGGCAGAGCATTAGTGTGATAAATTTCATTTTTCCAGCATGTAAGGTTGTGATGGTTCCTAGATGTTGAGAGGCTGTACTCTGGAAACACTGGCACTTCTTGCTCTTCCCTTTAGCACTGTGAGACAAATGCTTCAGCTTAGCACTTTAGATGAGCCTGGGCTGAAGGGGCAGTTACAGATATGCAGGGACATTACTGTGATATGCACCATAAAGTTGTGTCAATGAGAAAGGAAAATTCAGGCTCAAATTATCTTTTCCCCTGAGGCTTCTATGGTTTATTTTATTTTTTTTCCTCAGGTGAAGTGCTGGATCCAAGCCTTGCTAATAGCCAGCATCTTTCATGTCAGGGAAAAAAATTCTTTGCTAGCATCTTCCTTGGTCACAGCCTCTCTAAATGCTGGTGTTCACTTGAAGGACATCAGGCAAGTGTGCAGGCAAAATGCAGCTGGTTTTCTTCTGTAGGCTTGCAGTTTCTGAAGTTTTTACTTCAGCTGCCTCCAAAGTCTGTAGAGGTGAGAACTGGAGCAAGCAACATTGGTCAATTAAAATGGCCATTTAATTTTCATCGCCATAATAAAGTCTAATGGAAAGTGAAATGGATTATTTTATGCAGTAGGACAGGAATTAATCTCAGCTAAGCAGCCCAGCCTGTTGTACTCCCCTGTTTGCTACAGCAAACATTTATGTATGCAGAGAGATTTTCTAGCAGAGCAATGCTAAGAGAAGAGTGTGACAGCCATGGGAGCTGGACTGGTATGTTTTCTAGCTGTGTTCCCTCCCTTGGTTGATAGGTGAAGAGGCTGATGGCCAGCTTCCAGTGACACAGTTACTTTGCTAGTTTACTGGTAACTGTGCTGTTGATCCTGCTGTGGCCTGAAGAGGCATCCTGCTGAAAACTTTGCCCGTGGAATGAACTGAGTCAAAACTCGAGTTCCCCCTCCGTGGGGGGGAAATGTCCAGACTCAGGGTGCAAATCCTCAAACCAGCAGCAGGTTTATGCCTACCCTACACGGGACAGAAATGCTGCAGAGCCCAGAGCAGCTTCACATCTGGGCCACAGCAACTTCCTTCCTAGTGGGAACAAGCAGCGAGCCTGACTCTGTCCCTGGGGCTGCAATAGCTTTGCTGTCCCTTACCTGCTTGTGTGTAGCACTTTGCTGCGGGGCTGAGCGAGGCTAAAACTCTTTCCTGAATATCTTCCATCCAGCTCCTCAAAGTCGCTCCGTATGACAAGCAGAGCCTGGTTCTATCTGCTCTCCATCTGTCCTGTCCTCCCTCATCTTCACGATCGTTAATTGTTAGCGTCTGGCTTGAAAGATTGCCTCTTAGCATGGTGCTGATGGGATCTTTCCCCAGCGGATTAAGGCTGGAGTGGATTGACAGGAGACAGCATCCGTGCTGTGGGAAGTTTGCCAATTGTGTGTGGACTCGCTGCTGCTGCTCTTCCAGTTACTCCAGTTCATGTCAGGACATAGGCAAGAGTCAGTTGCAGCTTCGTGGCCCCTCACCAGGGTCAGCTGGCCAGATGTGGCCTGGTGCGCTGTGTGCTGGGTTTGGGAGTGGCCTCCTGCACCCAGCTGCTGCACTTGGTCAAGATTTTCTGTCTCTTTACATCAGCTGCATCATCCCGTGGAGGTGATTTCATACCTGGCTCATCAGGGAGTTTCCACTGTGTGATCTCAGTCCTTTAATCAAGGATGTGGCTAATGATAGCAGCATTATGAGGGGCGCTGGCAGTTGGAGTTGAGATGTCATTTCTTACTGTATCATGCTCCCTAGGTGGCTAATGTGTCTGTAAATCACACAAGTGCTTTCCCGTAGCTTGGCTTTCAGTTCCTGCCTCAGCTGCCAGGATTTCGTGGGACACAGATCTCAGCTTTTGGCAAAAGCACAGCTTCCTTTCCTTGTAGAGGTACTTGGTATGTGTTTCTAGTGCTCTGAAGTGTAACCAAGGGCTCTGCTAAGCTCACTGAATCCAGGCCCTGAGATATGGGTGTTTCTTTTTGCTTTATTTGATTTGCTTTCCTGTGGAGTCTGTATTTTTTCCTGTATGTGCACAGGCAGCAGGGGGGATCCCTTGGTATTTCAGAAGGTAGGAGTTTCCCTTTACCCTTTGGTTCCTGCAGGACACATATCACCTTCAGGAAAGAGCAAGAGTCCCCAAGGGCTTGTTAGGAGCAGATCAGGAGACCAACAAGGTATCTGTTCCCTTGCAAGGACAATTTGGGGCCTGGAGGCACGTTTACTCCCTGCTGTCAGCAGCACAGGTGATGACTCTCTTTTTTTCCATAGTTAGGACAGACTAGCAGAAACTTAGTGAGCATCAAAACCATCACACCAGGGATGATTTCCATGTGTGTTGATGCTGGCTAAAGCTGTTGCAAAAAAAGTCTTCCCAGTCTAAATTAAAATCTTTCTATCTAATCCATCTCAGACTTTAAATCTCAAAGATAGCCAAGTAAAACCAGCAGAGTCTGAAAACCAGCACAGTCTGCACCACAGGGCTCAATTTTGTGGGCCTTTTGGAGGAAATGTTAAAAGATGTTGACAGAATTTAGAAGCATAGTTGGATTTTTATTTTTTTTTTCTGTATGAAAATCCCACTGGCTTCTATTCCCATGTCCCTTGAAGCTATTTGAGATAACATTTCTTTTGTTTCTTTCATTAAAACTCTTTTTATCCTGGTTCGTGGAACTGCACAAGTAGAAATTAAAACACTGCTCAGTATTTCCTTGCCCATCCTATGTGTTCTCCATCTCCAGACCCTTTCAGCTCTCCCCAGCTCCCCCCCCCTTCCCTTCCCAGCTTGCCTTGAAGGGCTGGGAAAGCCGGGGCTGGCACATTATGGTGCCTGTCTGATTGTTGTGGGGTTGTGTTTGTGCGGGGAAGGTCACGAGACAAAAAGACCACCAGGCAGGGCTGTGGGGGGGGGGGATGTTCAGTCCCTCTCCATTCAGTCCTTGTGGTAATGGGTGGGAAGAGTCTTGTTTGCATGACAGGATTTCAGAGGGCGATTGCTTTTTGTTTAGGTTTCTTCCAGGGCTGCTGCATAGGCCCTGGAGGGCTACAACAAAAGTAGAGCATATAGATGAGATTCATGGGGCTGAAGCGTGCTTGAGGTAACCAAGAGGCAAAGCCATTGGTGTGGGAGTGACTGAGACACAGCACACTGCCAGCCTGGAGACTCTCAGCAATGCTCTGGGGGGGGATGTTTGTGGTATGTCCAGTCTTGGCTCTGGTGGGACCTCTCCTTGGGTGTCTGAGTCCTGTGGGCTGAGATCCATAGCTGGATGAATGCTGTGGAAGTTTCCTGTCTGTGGAGTGAGGGTTGTAATGCAGGGGGACAGCTCTGTGGGCCTGCCACAGTGGCTGTGCTTCCCTGAATGGTTTTGAGACTTCCCACCAGTGACTTCTTTGCAGTATCTGCCTCCTTCCTGGCTCGTCAGCACCACACTTCGGAGAGCATCCTTGTGTTTACACAGTGCTTACTTCCTTATACATCCCTCTGAGGTGGTGTCCCTCAGTGCAGCTCTCCCCTCACCCCCACCCTTAGAAAGCAGCTCAGTCTATGTTTACCACCGGTACGCACAAAGGCAAACATTGTCAGGGTCTCATTATAACTGTCCCAATTACCCAGAGTCCATTTGCATAAGAAGATTGACCAGCCTGTGGCAGTGGCTTTGCCTTGGCTGTCTGATACGGGACACTTAGATTTGGGGAGCAGAAAAGAACTAGAGTTCCCAGGCTGGGTGTGTGATGGGAAGGGGTGGCAGTTTTCATCCCTAACAGCATGGGTGCTACAGCAGCCCTTCCTGGAAGGAGGATGACTTGTCAGCTCCCAGCCACTGGCAGCACTCTGATTCAGCCTGATTCAGCTGTAATAGCTGCCAATTACCCAGAGTTGCAGATTCAAGGAGCCCCAAGCAGGCCTGAGCTCCTGCTTGTCCCATCTGGGTAAATCCTTCTCCTGTTCTGTGGGTATGTGTGTATTTATGTATTTATTTTTAGTAGGTGTTGACCCTGCTTGAATGCTTTTAGACTAGGCAGTGACCTGCCTAGTGCTGTCACCTCCCTCAGGCACACATAACCTCTTCTCCTTGCGTTTGGATTTCTTCCAGTGAGCTAGCTGTTCCTGCAGGCAGGCACTAAAGGGAGAGGAGAGCAGCTGGGATGAAGCACAAGTCAGGAAGCAGGCTGAGATGGTCTGATCTCTTGACCCAAAGCAATCGCTAGTGCTGTTAGTGCTCGCTCACGCCGCAGCAGCTGCGCAGCTCACGCTACTTTCGCTGAATTGAGAATCATTCATGCTCTCTTTCCCTTCCCCCCAGTGCCATATGTAACATGATCTGCCTGTGCCCAGGCTGCCAGATGGAAGAGCAAGACATAGTCTGTTTGCAGTAATGGTTCTTCGCGGGTTCGACTGGCCTGTGAAGTTGCAATGTCCAAGCTTGTCAGCTTTGGCAGGGCAGCCTTGCTGGAGCCCCTGACAGTCCCTCTGCTACTGCTGTGTGAGTGTGTGGCTGTGCAACTGCACATCGATCTCTTCTCCTCCCTTCTGCTTGCAGGAGAGACTGTCATATCTTTTCTTGCTGCTTGGGGATATCACCAAGCTTTGCTGGTACTTCTTGGGGTGCTTTGACTCCTCCCTGACCAATGAAAAAGAAAAGAAAAAAAATACTCTTTCCAGTGTTTGGCAAATTCCAAGTTTTACTAGTCAGTTAAGTGGCAGTACAGGAGTGCTTCATGGAGGTGGCTCGAGCACAGGCAGCTCTTCTCAACTACAGTAGCATTTTAAGCCTCTTGGATCCTCGAGTGAATTGCTTCATCCCTCTGCCTTGGGTTCCCAGTTCATGAACTGGAACTCATAATTAGGTATTACCACCACTGTGAATCGTGAAGAGTAGAAATTGTACTTTCAAAATGCACAAATGGTAGAGACCTGATTGCTGACAGCCAGATCACAAATCTCTGTCCCATATTTTTGGACCACTCTGAGAGGGATTGATGGTCCAGCCCAGATTTCTCAGGAATTCTTTTGCCATTTCTTTTGTGTGTGTGTGTGTGTGTGTGTGTGTGTAAATCCTCACGTCTTTTCTCAGATGACTTGGTGCTTGTGCTTTGATTCCAGGGTGCTGACACTTTTTGCCTGAATTTAACTGCATTGATAGGGTTATATTTGCTTGGTGCAAGGAGTATCTAAAGAGAAGGGAGCAGAACCAGAGTCTCAAGCTGAGGCACAGGTGGGCCCCTCATGGTTCCTCTAGCAACGCTTAAAAAGTCAGTTTGTGTGTTTGACTCCCCTGACATGTTGAAAAGGCGAAGGAGGGTCAAGCCTCAAATTTAAATTTGTTTTCCTTTCCATTGTGTTTGTTTTTGAGGGCTGTGTCCTAACTTCTCTTGGGTTTCTCTGACCTCTCATTTCAACTTGTGTGACAGTGTAATCTGTTTATAAGCAAGTGAAACATGAGCTCCAGACACTGAATTAGCTCTTAAATGATTGTTCCCAACAAATACGAAAGATATTCTGAGCATGAAGTCTGTGTTTTAAGGCCTTACACTATCCCTTTTAGAGTAAGTCACTGTATCTTCTGCTTTGCAGTTGGGAGAATTAGATTTGGCAGAGGATCATGTAGGGGGTGACCGATAGACCTGAGAGGATAATGGATCCCTTGGCTTATCTAAACCTGCACACCAAAAGGGATGGGAGCGTGTCCAGTTTTCATCTCTGCCAGTGAGGTTCTAGCAGTAAGATGTATTCTTTGTAAAAGCTTTGTTTTCTCCAACTGTGAAAAGGGTGGAGGTGGGTGAATAATGATATGGAGAGTTTTGTTTGCAATTCCCCCTCAAAAATGGGAAAATGCTTTTTGTTTCTCTTTGAGCAAAATATTTAATCTGACTTGAGCCAAACCATCTGGGCACTCTGAACATAAACAGAAATGGCAATTTGCTAGTGAGGTGTTTTGAAAATGGTAATGTCCAGTGTTTGGGCCTTGTGGAATCTAAAGGAACTTCTGAGCAGTAAATGTTCAAAACTAAGGCAGATTCACAGGAAGGTCTTGGCATGACTGAAATCCCCAAGCTTTTTCTTGAAAAAGTTCTGTTTTGAAAAAATTTATCTGGCTTTAGAATGGGAAGAAAGCCCCTGCAAATAACACAGCTGATAAACAACGTTTCTGTCTCACACACAGGAACTGCACCACCTTTAGGGTAGTGTTACACTTGCATCTCTTGGGCTGCTGCTTTTAATTGTCTTGGTGCTTTATCCCATCAGCTGTTTCCGTGTCACTGGCTCAGTTTTGCTACCAGTCCTTTGATGGAGGCTGTCTTGCTTTCAGTGGCTGCTGTTGGAGTTGTTCTCGGTTCATGAGAATTTGTTGACTGGGAGCAGAAAAGGTGCCTGTTGGTGGAGGGATTAAGCAGGGACAGACGACACTAACTGTCTGCTCCAGGCAGCTTTCCTGCTCCTGGATTAAAGTTCATGCTGTGCTACTTGTCTCTCTCTCTAAGGCCTTGTCAAGCCCGTGTGGGAAGCTATTCTGCCTGCACCATTTCACTTTGTGCTGCTCAGCTCTCTCTCAGCCCCATTTCTCCTCCCTCTTTCCCCCTCCATTCAAGCGGCATCTTTCAGTCTTCCCCATTCAGGTCTGTCTTTGCTCTCTGCCCTGTGTAAAACTTCCATGCCCTCCCTACCATTCATCACCTCTTGCTCATTCACCTCCCTGCTTGCCTTTCTCCATTCATCTGGGCTTCCTCTCAGCCAGTCTGGGCTGCCCTCTCCTCCTGCCCCTTCTGCAGTCCTCCTTTTGTGTCTTTACGTTCCCTTCTCCGTGACCATCCAAAGCTCAGCAGTCTGCGGCGTGCTCCATGAGGATGCTCTGCTAGAAGCTGGCCCCACTTGATGGGCTAATTAATCCCCAGTGGAAGCCTGGTGGGATTGTTTTGGGTGGATTTGTGTTTCTAGTTACCTTGCAGGTGAGAAGATTTAATTTATTTATTTTCCCCACTCTCTTCCCGCTTCCCAGAGATGCAGCACAAGGCAGGAATGGGAAGAGTATTGCCATTGCCTAACCTTCCTCTTCAGTCTGGCCTTCCTGTCTCTCCCTTCTGGCTTGTTTGTTTGGCTGTGTTTGCAGTGATTGCAGCTCTCAGGTGACTTTGGGAGGTTGTTTGGATTTCCTCACTCCTGAGGAGTGTAACTTGCATTGTCTTAATCATACTGGCTGGCTAATTAAGGTTGTTGCCTGTGTCTTTTCTGTTTCCTTCTTCTAATCATCTGCACTGGAGTTGTATCAGTTTTGGAAAGCTGTCTCTTCACTTGAAATGTGTGTGAAGTGTTACTCAGGAAATAAGAGTTGGAATTGCAGTAGCCAGGGCTTGCTGTTTCTGTGTCTCAGTGCAGCCATGACCCTGTACTTGTGATGCAGACCAGTCTGGACCAGAGGCCTCTGCCAAAGGTCCCCCAGCCCTCTGTGCACCTGGTCCCCTGTAGCTTGCACCCCTGCTGCTGAAAGAGCAGGTCCCTTTGCTGCGGGGTGGCAGGAAAGCTAAGTGGGAGGTCTGCGTGCCTGTGGGTGACCATCGGGAGCTTCAGCTTTCAATGGTTACGCTGCATTCAGGCCCCTCTGTTCAAGTGAAAGGGATTCTGTTAGAGCCTGAGAAGAGTGCACAGGCTTGTCGGGGGAAGCAGGCGCTCTTTAAAGTGTGTGTGAGCCCTGTACAGTGAGAAATCTGATTAGCTCAGCAAAGGAGGCAGAAATGGGGTGGAGGCAGGCGAGAAGAGGGGCTCTGAGAGAGCAGGTTTGGCTGACAGGACCAGTGCTCTGTTGTGTGGGAGACTGTGAAGGGACTATCTGCTCCTGTCTCCTGAGGCAGTGAGGAGCCCCTGGCACCGCTTGGGCAGGGCCAGGCTCTGGGAGGACTTGCCAAGGCTGTGAGAAGGAGCCTTTCCCCAATAACTGCCTAAAAGAAGGATTTCAAACCATGCTGTGGTACAGTTTGTTGTCATGCTGATGAGTGTGTAAAAGGGATTCCCTGCTCACCATCTTTGGGCCCCACAGAGACATTACAGCTAGTCCCAGGCCAGCCCTGTATTTTGTCACCTGCAGGGAGAACTGCTCTGCTCCAGTTGCAAGGCTTGGGCTGGGAACCCAACGACAGCACTTCATAGAAGAAGTTAGCTGTATTTCTGTTGCGGAGTCTTTGTTTAGTCATGATTTGCTTTAAAACTTTAGATGCATTTTCTGTCTGAAAACTGTGGCAAAACCAACTCTAGAAACAGTGTGCCTTGCCTTGCAGTTGTCCCTTCTATCCATTAAGGGCCTGTAAGGAGCCAAAAACGCAGCTTGATTTTTCCTGTTTGTGGTTGTGAAGCTTTGGCACTTGGACAGATCTGCTTTACTCTTAAACCAAAGTATGTTTGACATAGCAGACATTGGGAAAGTGCAAACACTGCAGACCTTACCCTTGCAGACCTCCACGCAGGGAAGCTGCAGTCTGGGTGTCATCCAGGACTGATCTGGACATATCTCCTAAGAAACAATGTGAACCACCACAGCTTTCAGTAGTCTGGCTCCTTACTGCACTGGTAATCCCTGTGATCACCCTGGAAAGACACAAGACAGGCTTGCTTGCTCTCAAGCATTTAAATCATAGAGGTTATAGGAACAATGAATACCCCCAGCTCCAGGTTCCCTTTGGAACCAGCCTGGCTGCAGTGTTTTGAGTACTGGAGTCGTTAGAGTGTGACACCAGGTGCCTACAAGGCTTCGCAGGGAATCCTACAATACCTGTCTCCTCTTCCCAAGACTGACGTTATCTTCTGCTCCAGCTTATCTTGGAAAGCAGAGGAGATTCTTTGGTACCTTCTAGTCACCATGACTGAGCAAAGACAGGTGTAAAATAGGTGTGAGTTAAATACATTTCCCAGTCTGTTTTGTAGGAGTTTTGCTCTGTGGTTGTTGTTCTGCCCCAAAGTGTGGTGTGAATTCCAGTACAGGTGGGTCATTCTGCTTATATACGTGTTATGACAGTTGTTAGTTGGGGCTTTAAATGCATCTGTTTGGCTTAAGTTTTTCTGAGCCCTAATAACTTGCCGTTAGGACAAAAGGGATCTGCTGGGATCATCTAGTCTCTCACAATGAAGGCCAGAAGATTTTCTGAGCAGTCTTCTGCTTGACTGCAACCATATCTCATCTCGTAGGAAAACTTGCAATTCAATTGTAACACTACTGGTGAAGTTAGTGAGACATTTCACTTGTTAATAGCAAAAATAATTAGCTTATTCTAATCTAAAGCTGCCCAGTTTTGACCTCTAGCCCCTGGATGTGATTATACCTTTGTCATAGTGGAGAATCCTCTACTGCCAAATTTTTGTTCCCTCAGTGGTTCTTCTGGACAGTGACAAAGTCATTGCTTAACCTTCCCTTTCATAAGCTAATGAATTGAGCCTGTCAGCGGAGCCAGTCAGACTGTACCAGTAACAAAGTGCCAAAGGAAGTGGTAATGTCACCTCATTTACAAACCTGCAGGTCACATTCCCTTGTTTGAAGGCAGTTACCTTGAGAGCACTCACTGGAACAAACGAGGCTCTTTCCCCCCCCTCCCAGAGAGGCTGCTGCTGAAGGTGGCACTCAGTCCCTAGCCGGCTGGATTGCTTGGCTCCTGGCCCGTGGCTTTCTATTTGTTTTTACTGTAACATGTATTGTTTGCAAGCACCCAGCTTTACCAAAAGACCCAGCTCATGCTTAGTAACTTGCTGCTTGAGCACGATGCAGATGTATCTCATGAGCACGATGCAGATGTATCTCATGCTTTCTCCTAAGTCACTAATAGTAATTCTGTAGGGGTAAGGACAAGTTCTTATGGCGCCCTATTAGTGGCATCTCCACCTCTAGCTTAGTTTTAATTTTAAGACCTGTCAAACAGCCAGAGGTTAGCACGTTGAATGTGTGACAGCCTGCGTTCGTGTCACAGTAAGTCCTCAAAGGCAGGGTTGTCAGGTGATGTCAGCTGCTGTGCAGCAATCAGTTATAGCAGCAATCTTGTCTTTGGATCTGCATTAAGTTTGTAATCTCATCCAGACAATATCAGCTGAGCATAATCTATTTTATGTAGCCTTTTCTGACTGATATTAGGGAAGCTCTCTTTCAATTATGCATTACTCGCTATCAGTCGTCTGTTCGTTTGCTGTGGGTTGCTGTTAGGACAGCAAATCTACGTTGTCCCATTGAGGTCTCGTCACAGCCCTGCCGTTTTGGCAGTGGTGTGGGTGCCTGTCACCATGTTTGGACAGGAGTTTTGGAGCCATGGTTGGAAGGGCTGCGTTGCTGCATTGATTCAAAGCTGAAAGAAAGGTAAAAAGCAGATCTTGATGTTCCTCCAGCATTCCCAGGCTTGCAGAAAATCAGTATTAGTACTGGATTTTTAAATTCTTTTGGATGGAAGTTACCTTGACCTGCTGATTCAAAACTATCTAACTTTAGCAGCTGCTGTGTAATATTCTCCAGAGTTGCTGCTGGGACAGAGTGTATCATCCTCATATGATCGAGATAATTCACTGGGCTTATGTCCATATACAGAACAAAAACATTTCAGCTACTCCTGACTCATTGGCACTGGTATCACCTATGCTACATTTTCCAGATAATATCAGACCAACCCCCTGTTTTGAAAGAGAAGACACATCTGCTTCATCTCTACCTGCAGAGGTGCTGCTGTGAGAGGAGACATTGTCAGTAGCAGTGAACTTTACAGAAATGCTTGTGTACCTTTAGTTAACCTGGGTGTAAACAGAGATCTGACTGCAGGAACTGGGCCTGAAATACAGCCCCAGCTGAACAGCTATTTTCACTGTTGTGTGTTGGCTTGTGTTTGTTTGTTTTGGCTTTGGTTTGTTTGGTTGGTTTTAATTTTCCTGGTAGCAATAGTGATTAAAGCCTGTCTGTCTCCTGACTGTGAGCTTGACTGCATTTGGTTACGTAGCCCAAAGAAATGCAGCATCCCACCCAGAGTGTGTTGCATTTCAGCTCTGAATGAAGTGGCTTATGCGTTATGTTCCCTCACAATGCAGAAGCCCTGAGAGGTGTAATTAGTACTAATACAGGATTTTAAGATTCCCCAGTAAGACATGACTAAAAAGATATAAACAATAATTACGTGGTGATAAATGAGAATATTTTGTGTCGTGGCAGTATGGATATTGCTGTTTTCAGCTTCTGATATTTAGTGGCTTACACCGTCCAGATGAAAAATGGGTTTTATTTTAATTAGACTGCAGAACTCATTGCCTCAGGAAACTGTGGAGCCCTGAAAACTAGAGAAATTCAAAAGGCAGAGCAAAAGATTGAGCATTGTGCATATAACAACGTCTGGGCCAGTGCTGACAAGCAGATCTGGAAAGAGTTTTAACCCTCTTGCCTAAGGATTTAAGAAAAGGTTTAAATAACTGTTAGGGTGGGTTTGGTCATGACAGTCACGAGGTGATCTCTTGTAGGCTTCATCTTGTCCACAATCTCAGAAACATACGGATAGTCAGCTCCAGAGCTGGGCTGGTGAGGCAAGATCCATGACTTGCCAGTCTGGGCTGTAACCTGCCCAGCGTGTTGCTGCATCTGAGGACATCTATCCAGTGAAACGTGCAAGGTGCCCAGTGCTGGATCAAGAGTTAAAAATACATTTCTACCTGACACACCCCCCCCCCACCGCATTTTAGAGCGCCTCAGCTTCTTTCCATTAGTCTTAATGCACTTCAATAAATAATACAACAAGAAGCAGCAGAGCTGGAGAAGGCTCATTCTATAAACACGTCTCTTTGCTTTAAGCCTGGTGGCATAATGGAGGGCATCTCCTGCCATCCGTGCTGTCTCATTAATCATGTAATTATCTCCCTCACTTTCAGTGCTGCCGATAATGGTGCTCCCAGTTACCCTGGTTTCTTTCTGGGGAGCGGCTTTGGTTTCAAAGCCAGCACAGTGGCATAGTTTGAATCATTTAGTTCCGGGTGGCTTGAACACTTGTGTGTAATTCCCCAGCTGAGACGGGAGGCTGATTCCTGGGAGTGTTCTGTCAGGAGGCTGCTCTGGAGAGAGGCAGTGGGATCACTCAGAGTGGTGGGTCCTTGGGATGGCAGAGGACTGAAAGCTGGCTCAGCAGGTCCTGTGAGTGCATCTTGGCTCTGCCCTGTTAATGACTTAGCAAAGACCTGCAGCAAGAAACCTACTGACAGAGGAGGGATAGGGGAGAGAGTTGCTTCAAAAATGCATATTGAGGCAGAAACGTGGATTTGGGTACCTGGCTGAGCATGACAAGCTTCCCCAGCAAGCTGAGGGCCAGAAATTCCCGGGGTCTCCAAATGCAGGTTTTGACTTGGCTTTAGATGGCTTGGACCAGGGGTCTGAACCTGTACTGATTCTCCCTGTGCTGCTTGGCCTTGTGGCTTGCTAATTGCCCTTTGCCATTGCTGCCATCATCCAGTCATGCTCTGCACGTGCTCTGCAGCCCTCCCTGTGCTGGATCCCGCAGGCTCACATACATTGCTTGTGCCTGGTAGATGGGGAAGTCAAGGCACTGCAAGAGGCATCTGGGCTCAAGTCCTGCTTTGAGTGAGAAAAGAACTAATTCTGTTCAGTGATTTTACTTTCCAGCTCAGTTCTTCTAACTCACTGCACTGTCTGAAGGTAGCAGCCTGTTCTCACAGTGTCTGCTTCTGACAGTGATAACACCTCATGTTTAGAGTTAGTACCAAGGATTGGTATGCAGACCAAGGCCACTGCTGGATCTTGTGCACCATGTTGGGTGTGCAGAAAGTGAAAGGCTGCACCTGCAGGGAGGAGCAGACAGGACAGAGGACCCCAAACTGACTAATGAGGGATTCCAGCCCTTATACATCATATTCAGTATGAAGCTGTGGGAGCAGGAGAGTCTTGCCCCCATCTTCTCTCCTCTCTTTACCTTCCTGTCCCGCTTTGCTCGGCTTGGCTCGGATCCTCTTTTGGTTTCTTCCTTGGAGCACCCACGGAGGCCTCTGTCCATTCTGCCTTTGACCCCAATCTGTGTGTTCCTGAACCCGGTACCAGAATCCAGCTCCTGAACACAGCTCCTGTCTGCTGCGGGGCCCAGCCTGGGACT
>WTSP01015643.1:0-79664 GCA_025331215.1 Actenoides lindsayi | reverse complement strand
TTTACTTTTCAGCTCAGTTCTTCTAATTAACTGCACTTTCTGAAGGTAGCAGCCTGTTCTCACAGACAGTGTCTGCTCCTAGCAGTGATAACACCCCATGGTTAAAGTTACTACCAAGGATTGGTGTGCAGACCAAGGCCACTGCTGGATCTTGTGCACCACATTGTGGGGTGCAGAAAGTGAAAGGCTGCACCTGCAGGGAGGAGCGGACAGGACAGGTGACCCTGAACTGACCAGCGAGGGATTCCAGCCCATAGATGGCATATTTGGCTTAGAGCTGAGAGATCCAAAGGATCTCTGGGCTCTTCTCCCCTCTGGGACTGCTTGGCCAGCTTTTGCTTGGCTTGGCTCCAGTCCTCCTTCAGTTCCTTCCTCGGAGCGCCCAAGGAGGCCTCTGTCCATTCTGCCTTCGATCCTGATCTGTGTGTGTTCCTGAACCCAGTACCAGAATCCAGCTCCTGAACACAGCTCCTGTCTGCCGCGGGGCCCAGTCTGGGACTCTCCCAGTGCCTGTTCCACAGCATCAGTGGTGATGGTGATGTGACCACCATCAGGAGGTTTGGGTTCCATACTGGGTTTGTATAGATTTGTATATATTCCATTTTTATAATTATTAATTTCATTTTCATTAAAGCTGTTCTAGTTTCCTTTTCTAATCTCTCAGTCTCTCTCCCTTATTGCCTTTCTCTTCCCCTCTGGGGAGGGAGGGGGCTTAACAGAAAGCATCTGTTATAGGTCTGAGGGGCTGCCCTGACCCTAAACCATGACAGCTCACTCTGGAATTCTTGGCAAAAGCAAGAATCAAACCTGGTTCCAAAGCCCTCTTTCCTGTCTGCTGCAAAACTGAGCAGTGGTGCACTCCTGAATCTTTTTATTCTCCTGTTCATGTTGACTCTGTGCTTACAGTGTGTGTTTAGATGAAGTGCTTTCGCAGAAGGTAACAACAGATGGTAGCAATGTAGGTCCCTTTCTTGTCTTTATGCCTAAAACACTACAAGAAATAAATTAGAGTGGAAATGCCTCTGCAGATTGGCCAGCAAGCTGATGAACTGCTGCTCTGCTCTACTGGAAACAAGAATCTTATACCAGCACCATCTATTTCCACTGTGGTGTGTGCTGCACGCAGAGAGACACCTGAATGCAGGTGAGGGGCCATCTGCCCTGCCAACACCTCCCAGCTCGCTTGGATGCTGAGCTGGGTACCTCTGTGCTGTCTCACGGCAGCTTCCTGGGGAGCTGGTCTGTCTGGGGCCCCTACTTGGGGAGCTAGTGAGGGTGTATTCTCTGTGCTTAAATGCAGGCTGGCTTTTGAGAGCCGGGTGATGTTTCCAGCCCTCAGGTTCACCTCAGGTCAAAGCAATCTAATGTGCCCTGAAAGTACTGCTGGACAGCCCTTAATCACTGTGTATTGTCTGGGCAGTGGTGGGTAAATTAATTATTTACAGGGAAAGGGAGCGTGCATCACTGGAGCCAGCACTAATGTTTTGTAACACATGTTCAGGCAATATGCATCAGGTGACTTTTCATGGTAAGAAGCTGGATTTCGATGTAGAGGGAATGCACTTATCTTTCACTGGCCTTCCTCTTCGGGATCAGGGTTTCTCCTCTCACATGCACCTCCCACTATGGGAAGGGAGACCAGGATCATTAAGCTGCTTGGAAGATCATTACTGCCAGGCAGGGATGAAACTCCTGTTAAAATAGCCCCTGCTTTTTGCCCTCTCATTTGGATTATAAAGCAGGCTTTTCTCTTCTGCCTTGTCATTCCTTTCATCTTCATCAAAGCCGCAAGTGCTACATAAACTGTTCCCACATTGTTGTGTTTAAAAACAAACAAAAATCTCTCTTGCCAACTTGCAGCATGACCCCAGAGCCTGTGGAAAGGTAGAGAATGGGCTCTGGCAAAAGAGTTTCAATGCCTGTCTTAAATGTCTTGTCACAGCTTCTACTTGGAGTCTGCCAGTTCCGTGCATTGACTTGGAGACTCTTGATTTTTAACTGTGACCCTTGAGGCTAGAGATGGTCTTGTTGTTTCCAAAGCTTGTTAGCATCCCTAGGTTGCAGACAGCGTGCCATCTAACAGCCTGACTTCAAATCCATCAAAGCTCTGAGACATTTCTGAAAGAAACCATTGGAGATGGACAGGTTTTGCATGTGATTGACCCCTCTGTCCCAGTGGGAAAGGGCCTACGTGTGAACACGAAGCAGACCTGCCATTGATAGCTCCTTTCTGGTGGGAAATGAGAGTTGTCATCTCCATGTAACGGGACATGGGAAGCTAAAGCTTGGGCAATTTAATTCCAGAATCTCGCTTCTAGTCTGGAGCAGAATTGGGATCAGTGCCAGGTGGCCTGACTGACAGACCAGTCTCTCCCAGAAGTGATGATACCATGGGACCATAGAATGATTCAGAGTTGAAGGGACTGATCCAACTTGAAGCCAACTTCCAAATTAGATGAAGTTGCTTGGAGCCTCGCCCATTGCAAAGACAATTTCTGATTTGGGTGATGACAAAGCCCCTCAATGAGAAAACCATGGGTGGTAGCAAATTCTCTGTCCCTGAAACAGCTCTGCAGTCCTGAAGCCAGCCAAGGATCCTCATGTTGTGCCCAGTTCAGCTGTTGACTCTCCAGCTGCTCTGATGCCCCAGAGGGCTGTTTGCCACGGGGGAGAGGAGCAGCTGGCCGCGCCATGTGAAACGTCTGTGTTTTCCCAAGACACCCATTGTCTGGCTGCAGCACCAGCCTCCACCCTACTTGCTCACTCAACCGTGGCTGATGTGTCTTTAATTAAAGAGGAGGAACAATCTGAGATTTCATTTTCTGTTCTCAACCATATTTTTTACTTCCATCAGAGTTTGTGGGGCCGCTTCTACGTATTTTTGTTTTGTAGTTTTGCTGTGGGGTCTTTAGTTTATGGAGCATCTGTTCTGAAATAAGGAATAAGTAGGGAAACATCAATTATTTTGGGCCAGGGAATTAAGATCTTGGGTCAGCTGGCTGCTGTGGTCATTAACATATTTACATTTTTGCTTAAGAGCCTGGTTGAGGATCAAGGGAGTTAAGGATGATTGTCATTGAAATGCAGAGGAAACCTTGCATGAAATTGCCGTTAGTGTCCTATTGTTTGGAGGGGTGAGGGGGGGACAAAGGGCCTTCCTGGTCCTTCCCCTGGTGGTGTTGAGCTTCTTTGCCCAAGTAGATGGGCAGAGGCAGAAGTAACTACACCGAAGGAAGCCAGTGTGCTGACTGAACTGCTGGGAGGCTTTGCCTGGGCAGCACTGCCCGTGGGGCTGGACCTGAGGCTCAGCGAAGCCGTGCCGCTGGCTGCCAGTCAACGCCTGGCCTCTCGGGGAGACAAAGGTGCTCGGCTGGGCTTGTGGGACAACTGGCCCTTAATGAGGTCATCATGGATAAATACATGAAGCGTCTAGCAAAGGTCAGTTGCCTCTTTTTCACTGATGGACCCGAGTGGTTTGATTGTGCTGTTACATGTTGGGCTTGCCACGTGTGGGGACGCATCTTCTGCAGGTCCAGCTCAATTCCTTGATTTTTGTGGCTAGCTGTGAGATCAGAAACAGAGTTGAAGGCAGTTTGAAGTGTTGGGGTGGATGTTGAGTGCCGTAATGACAGATGAGATTTTTATATGCTGAAAGAAATTGTGTAGACATAAATAAGAGAACTCCCTACAGCTGGAATTTACAGTCAAAGATTCTGCTGCAGGTTGTGGAAGCAGTGGTCTAGTCCTGCTCTGAGGCAGGACTGCTTAGTTCAAATGCCAGCTGTTAATATTTCACCTCTTGCTCTTTCATACTGTTCAGATTCACTGTTTTAATTCAAACCAATTTCTAATCAGTATCAACTTAGTACCAAAAAGAAAATTATACATAGTAAGGTGAAAGAGGAGAACAGGCTCCATAGCACATTTAAAGTTCTGAAAACACTGGCTACCTTCTGCCACTGCTTTGACTTCTGTGGGACAAGCAGGAATGAGCTGAAGGAGGGATGATGGTGCCTATTGGTGTGAGAGAGAAGCGTCCTTGGAGCAGAGGCTCTTTTGTAGCCACCAGACAGGTTTCAGCTGCCTGTCCCTTTGGAAAACCTGCAGCCAGCAACAAGCAGGTATGGATGGTGCTGTCTTGAGTGACAGGATGGTATCTGCTGTAGCAGGAGTGAGTCGGGGGTCATTACACGTGTCCTCATCTGCACTGGTTTGAAGCTCTGAAGCAGCTGGGTCATTTTTGTTCTCTGTTACAAAATGTTTCTGTTTGGAATGCTTTAAAGTGGAGTAAAGTCTGGGAAAAGTGGTTTGTGAGCTGAGCAGTTCTTTTGTGCTTCCAGAGCCTGTGTGTTTCAGCTCTGTATCTCCTGCCCTTTGGTGGAATAGCCACATTCCCCATGGCTGTGGCCATTGGTCTTTCCTACCAAGTCAAACAATGAGCACGCAGCATGGGAAGAGTCACAGACTTCAGTCACTGACCCTGGCCCTGAAAGTAGGGAGGCATTTAAGGGTTCAGGGAGCAAATGGCTTTGTCCTAGACAAGATAGATTCTGACATCTTAAAGGTGAAGATACAGTTACAGTGGTGCAGTTAAGTAAGATGTTGGTTAGGGCAAATGTTTTCGGGAAACGAGGATGAATACAGCAGTATCCATGGGATTGCAGGTGTTACATCCTTTCACTGAATGACTCATCTCCCAGCTTCTGCAAATTCCCCTTGAGAAAGGTCATCTCAGGTATTATGCTAATAATACTTTATTTCCTGGGTATCTCTGACTCTGGGATTGGGCACTGCAGACTTAGGCTGGCCTGGGAGTCCCAGTAAGAGCCAAAAAGCCTCAGAGCTGAGCCTGAGTGCAGAAGCCCTGATTTTGGGCATGGTTTTAGAATTTGATCTGTTAGCTCAAAGCATCAGAGTGAGCTGGAGTAGAGGAGCTAAACTTCTCCAGGGATTAATATTAAGCCCTTATTTAACATTAAACAGCTGATGAAATCCACCTTTGGCTCTGAGTGCCAGCAGTCAGGAAAGTATATCCAGGCCACCTCGCAAGGACAGAACAACCCTTGGCAGAGGGTGAGGGAGGGTGCCCAGTTCTGACTGTCCATAGGTCGCTTGATTTGTCTTGTGTAATCCACTTGCCCAGCAGCTTCCTGACAGAGGGGCTGCTGCTTTGATAAAATAGCAGACCAGCCCTGCTGCAGCCAGGGGCTGGGATCTCCCCTCCTCAGGTTAGACAGCTTCACCTCACCACAGCAGCCAGTGACAGCAGGGTCCCCAGGAGCAGTGGAACAAGGGTGCTCAGACCAGAACGAGATGGAGCCAGGTCCTTGCACGTGGGCACTGTGTCCTCTACCCAAGCTGCCTGTGCCTGAGGCTGGCCTGCCCCTGGCAGGCTGCATCCTCTGCCACATCCCCCTTCTCGCCTCCTCCCTTGCCAAGCCAGCCTTTACTCCTCTGCCTCTGACTGAAGGCCCAGCGCCTGTTCAGCTTTTGTTCTCTGTTAGGAAAGAGCGAGGATTGTCAGGACCTTTTTTGGCTCTGCCAAGGACTTTTATGTCCCAAATGTTTCCATGAAAAGCCTCCCTTCTGACCGCCCTGCCCCCTGACAGCCATTCAATCCAGCCAACAAGCTTGATATCATTATCTACAAAAGGAGGCCAGTGAGCACCAGGGTCCTCACAGCCAAGTTTGGGAAATCAAAGGCAAATCTCCCAGCAACAGAGAGCTGGCCAAGATCAGACTGCACCAGAGCTAGCGCGGGCTGGTCTGGCAGCTCGCGTCCACTGGTTTTCTAAGCACAAAAGAAACGTGCTGGGCTTTGTCGGGGCTGGGGTTGTGCCTGCCTGGGAGCTGGCAGCCCCTCGCGAGAGTGCCCCGGGGAGCTCAGCGTGGGCTGGAGGCCTCTGGAACCAGTTCTGAGTGTGAACAGCCGCGCAAAGCCGTTGTCTCTTTTCAGTCGGTGGCATTTTTAGGAGATTAATCACTTAGTCTGAGGGAAAACAGGGATGGTTTGGATCAGAATGGGATTCACTCCAAATCTCACATGGGACTTTTCCTTCTAATCACTCTGGTTTATGTTCAGAAAATGGCATGTGGCTGCCTTGTCACTTTTAGTTTGACATCGTGTTCGTTTGCTTTGCTCCCTGTCCAAAGAGACTCTTTCCAATCCACCTTCAGCAGTGAGAGCCCTTACCATTTTGAAGGTGTCTGGAAAGGTGATTGTCAGAAACACTGAGCACAGAAAAAGGCTTGAGGAGGGATGGTGTATTCCTGTGTTGCAATTGTGTTAGGAAATACAGGAGTAAAACTGTTTTCAGTACATTTTATCTCACAGACTGCATCTCTGTTTTGCTTGATAGTCCAGATAAAGAGGGATATTGAAAACAGCCAAGAGAAATGAGAATGCAAAGGGAAGGAGGGTGAAGGAAGCTGACTTAGTTGAAGCTTGGGTGGAGACAGGGTGTCAGAGTGGAAGATGATGCCTGGGTTCACCCCTCTCTGCAGCAGGGTGCTTTGCAGTCCCTGGGCAGTGAAAGGAAGCTGGAGATGAGGTGATTGCAGGGCAAAGCATCACCAAAACCTAGGGCAGCCCCTGGGGTTCCTGTGGGCCTGCTGCTTGTGATGAATGCATCAGAGGGCAAAGTTGTGCGTGACGGGATGGTTAATTCTGGCACTTTCCTCTCCTCTCCCAGTTCGATCCCGACAACACCGGCTACATCAGCACTGAGAAGTTCCGCTCCCTTCTCCAGAGGCACGGCTCGGAGCTGGACCCCCACAAGCTGGAGGTCCTGCTGGCCCTGGCAGACAGCAACTCAGAGGGGAGGATCTGCTACCAGGACTTTGTCAACCTGGTGAGTGCTCTGACTGGCAGGGCCTGGGAGTCCATGGCTTTGCTTAAAACATTGGCTGTTGAGGGGACAGTCTCTCTCCCTCTCTCAACAGGAGCATTTGCTCTGTCCCTTAATCACTCTCTGCATGGGCTTGCTGAAACATTCACTGGTGACTAAACTCTGAAGCCGAGAGTCAGGTTGCTGCTGATTTTTGCAAGGAAACAAGTTTGCATGGGAAGAAACTGTGGGAGCTGTTGTAAGAGGAGCATGAAGCAGTGGCTGCTGCTACCTTAGTGGCTTTTGCGCTCAGTATCAGTCGTAAGGAGCCATTTGTTTGCAAGCAGAGCTCCGTCAGTCTGGATGTCTCCTATTTTATCTAGACATTTTACCACTTCCAGACAAAATATATAGATAACGTTGTGTTGACTTTCTGGGTGGAGTCATAGTACACTGCTGTAGGCATCAACAGCAACAGGGATAAAGTGTTTCTAGGTCACGTTCATTTTATCCCAGGTGAGATGGCTCAAACTGCATGAGTCATGATCTGGATGCCTAATTTCTACTAATGAGTTGATTAGTGAAGGAATCTCTGTTTCTTGTGAAGGCAGTCTGGTGAGTCAACACAGATGTAGACTTGTGGTGTTAGAAGCCCAGGATGGCCTAGAAATGTTATTGCAAGATAGGTATCTTGAACAGTGGCCATTCCAGGGGCTCTGCCCTGTTCTTGCTCTGTCATTTCCACCCAAGTCCCAGCAAATTTAGTGCAGAAGTAAGATAAACCTGGGTGAAAAAGTCAATGAGTAATGAAAATCAGTGACATCTCTAGGGTTTGACTGGAAAGCTGGATGTGTCCTTGATGCAGGAGATAGCAATTTGCATCTCTGTGTGTTCCTGCAGTCAACATGGGAATTTAATCCTTCCATTTGTCATGGTCACTTGTGCATGTGTTCTTGGTTTAGAAGGTGTCTTCCTGTCTCAATGTCAATCAGAGCAGTGTGATACCAGGGCACGGCTGTCAAGGATCCAGGTCAGAAACCTCGGTCAGGCCGTGGGCGGTGTGGAGGTGAAGTTACTGTGATGCAGTGACATAGATCTGCTGTATCAAATCAAGCTGCCCTGTTAGCCCCTTGCTTTTATTTAGGTACACAGTAAAATAAATGTAGATCTATTAAATAGATCACAGTGTGTGTGAGGTTTTTCCTCAGCTCCAGCTTAATAAACAGTATGGTCGATGGTACTCTATCACCAGCTGTGTATTTATAGTAACAGCTGCTTGTTGTACAGTTTGGTATATTCCAAGTACTGTGGAAGCCTTTGCTAACTGAGCTGCACAACACTTAGATAGCAGGAAGAGGTAGCACTAATTTCTTTTACAGAAACTATGGCCTAGGGCCAGCCAACGTGTTGGCAACAAGCTCAGGAATAGAACTGGGCTTTTCCCTCTCTCCTGGCTCCTCTGAGCTCTGGAGCAGCACAAAGTAGTGAGAGGCAGGTGGGAGGTGAAAGGCTTGGACATCCCCCTCCTTTGGGGAGCAGGAGGTGGTGCCAGCTCACACCCACCTGAGGCAATTTCTGCAAAAGGAAATTTTCCTTCACTACTATTGAGTGATGCCTGTAAAGAAGGCATTGAGTTTTCTGCCATCAGCCCCTCTGTCCTCATCTGCATTTTGTGCACTTTCTAATGACTAGGCAATGTAAATGCCACAACATTAAACTTCTTACAAATGGCATCTCCTCACTCCTCTCCTTGCTATTGATTTCCAACATCCAATCTCTTTAGAGCTCCTTGTCTTTTCCCTAGCTTCCTGCCCCAAACCTGCCTTTTGAACTTCCTGATGGAAAGAAACAGCACAGTTAGCACGGAATCACTGTGAAATTAGTGATTCCCTTCACTTCACAGCTGTCAGTCCTGGAAACAAAGCGTGGTGGTGTTTAAGCGCAGACTTGTGCTTGATAACTGTCAGCCATCTCTGCTTTTTGCTTAGGTTGTCTGTTTCAGTAGCCCAACCAGAACTGATCTGCTCCTCGAAATGATGGTGCTGGATGTGGGGAGGAGCAAGGCTGACCTTTTGCTGGAGCCACAGAAGTTTTACACACATGGCTCTGTGGGGGGGGGTTCCCTTTTTGCCATCAATGCTCATGGACAAGTACTCTAACATGATCAGAGAATCTTATGGCCTCCCAAATGAGTCCAAGGTACTGAAACGATGAGCAAGAGGGAAAATTGTGTTGATTAAACTCTGGCCACTGGAGAAGCCTTGAGGGGAGGAGTGGGCCTGGGTATCAAAGATGCATTACAGTGCAGTTGTCAAAGCAGAGGTGTGGAAGGAAGGAAACTCCTCTGGGTGTGTGTGTCTCGCAAGGAGCTCTCTTGGTTTCCTTCCAAGCATGGAGATGGAAGGAGCTGATGAGCTGCCTGCTCGAGTTACAATGAAAACAATTAACTCTGTCCCAGCCAAAACCAATAGAAACACTCACTGTCTCTCAGAATCCAGCAGAAAGTAGGGTTTAACTACTGGGCATCAACAGCACTGTCTGCAATGGTCAGTTCTGGGATAGGGTATCCTCTGGTTTTTCCTCCCAGCTTTGCTAATGTTAGCAAAAACCCAAGCAGGGAGGGTCTTCCCTTTTTTCAGCCTTGTCTTGTGAACTTGTAGATGAACCAAAAATTGTAGGACTTCTCACCTTAATACGGAGACCCCCACAAAACATTCCTGTTCACAACTCAGCAAAGCAACTTCAGTTTCTGAAATTGAAAAATTTACAGGATGAGAATAGACCCTAGATATCACCTAGGAAATAATTTGGGTAATGAATAAATTCGAGGAAGTTGAAGACTCCCCCTGCAATCTGCAAACAGAAAGGGCTGAAAAAAAATCAGATAGGCAACTCGTTGGGGATTATTTCTCCTCTGTGTGTATGAGATTCATCTCGTGTAGTTGTGAAACACAATCCTGCCATCCTATCTTTTCCTGTTTCTGCAGCAGGGCTTGCAAGAATGACAGAAAGCAGTTGCAGGTGCCATTTCTTATTCTGCGCTGCCTCAGACAGAGGGTAACAAGTGTTTCCTTTGCAGCTGGGGATGTTTTGTGCTTTTCTGTTGCCTGGTTGCTTTTCTGCACTGTGAAGAGAGATGCTAAAAATGCAAGGTGAAAATTCTGGCTGTGAACAACATAGGCCATAGGAGGAGATAATGAACAAAGCTGTTTAAGTAACTTTGCTACTCCTAGAGAGGAGAGAAGCCAGGAGGTAATTATAGTGGAGCTGTTATTTGCAGGGATACTTGCTGAACAGCAGTTGTTGCTGGCAGCCCTTCACAGAGAAGGACTACTTCACATAACACACTATGAACTGTAACAGAGCTGAAGAGTAGAGCAGTGAGGAGCTGGAGAAACTCAGTCTCTTATTCTCTTGCTAGACCTTTCTTGTGTTTTCTGCCTGGGAATGTGAATTGTTGCTTTGGACAGATTGGACTGTGGCTTTACCACCTCCTCACCCTCTTGAAGCATTCCTTTTCAGTCATGTGAGCACAGGGGTGTAGTGGAGCTTCTGACACCTTGCTTTGCTTGACAGAGGGGCAATATGGAGCCAGTTCAGGCTGTGGTGGTAACTTATATACTCTTGTGAAAATCACGTAGGTAACTCCCAAAAGGAGCTACAGGAAAAGTTTTACAGAACCTCATGTTTGATAAAGCAGCTTTTGCTAGAAAAGTAAATCACAGCTTATACCGAGACTAAAGCAAAATCCATTCTGCAGCCCAAGAAATTTGCCAGTTCAACTCTACAGACCACTACTGAATAAAATGTATTGTAAAAGCAGCTGACCTCAATTCCTGTAGTCCAGATTGGACCTGCCAGTATGGGGCAGGAGGACCTGAGAGGAAGGGAATGTAGTCTCCCCCATGCCAAAACTGGAACTACCCTGAGAGGTGCCCCTAGTGCCCACTGAACTTCTCTGTGTCCCTGCTGTGGATCTCGTGTTCAAAGGGCAGGACTGGAAGTGAGGTGGACCTAAGTTTCGTTCCTGGCTCTGCAAATAACTCACCATGAACCTTGTGGAAGGCTGTCTGTGCCTCATGGGTCTGTTGCTCCAGCAGATGGGAGGAGGTAAGAGTTGCATCTCTTTTGGGGTTCACAGTTTTGGCAAAGTCAATGGCAGTTCAGCAGGGGAAGAAGAGCCAGGTGATGAGGAACCAGCTTTCTGGTGAGCATTTGGTTGAGGAGCTACGTTGGGTCTAGAAGAGCTGAGGACTAATGCAGTTCCCTGAAGGCAGTGGTATTTCAGCATGTTTGGGAGGAATCAGTAAGCATTGCTGCTTCCAACGCAAATGTTTAGCTGTAGCTTTGTAGTAACTTGAAGCTGAGGTAACATCTCAGTACTGAGCAAAATACACCAGCTAATTAAATGCACATCCTTTGTTTTCCAGATCAAGAATTAACACCTGCCTTGCTTTCCCTGCCCGTGCTGGCTTCTAGGGACAGGCAAATTCTACCCCATTTTCAGTGAACAACACACATACTTTTTTTAAGCACTGTGTAACAATAATCAGGTCACCCTAATCCAAACTTTGCTGGTGCCAGCACACTTTACCTTCCAGAGAAAGCTTTCCTCGAGTTTTTGTGATCTCCTCTCTTGCTTGCTCAGGGTGCTGCCAGACTGCAAATCCTGCCCCTTCGAGGGAAGAAATAAAACTGCAGATGCAGGCTGAGAAATCTGCAGCCTCTGCTCTTCCTCCTCCTGAGTGACAGGAACGCAGGTGTATTGGCCATTAGAGAAGGTGAGAGGAGGAAACCTTTGCAGTAGTGTTTTACTTCATGGAAGACACTGGAACGTAACTAACCATTAGTGGAAAGCTGTCTTGTGCTATATGCTGTCAAGTTGGATGTCCAAAGGGGCAGTTGTGTCAAAATATATGGAGTCATAAAAGCATGAAAAGCTAAAATGTGAGAGGTGCAGGAGATGAAGTGACTACCCAGAGTATTATGGTCTGCCTGTGCTAGCGGATGCTGTAGCAATACAAAGGGTAAGATTTGGATGCTAGCTTTGCTGTCCTGGACAGGGAGCTCTGTGTAGGTGTTTGAAGAGACAGCAGGTCTGGCTGGAGGGATCGAGTACTGTGGGATTGTGTTACAAGCCACAAACAAAAACAGGGAGTCCAAAATGGCTCCTGGAATGTTCCAAGTGGGACACGGGCTGGTTCAGTGGGGGCTTGGACTTGCACTTCACAACTTCATCAGTCTCTAGAAACTCGCTGTGTGGTTTATCTTAAAAAACATAGTAAAATCATGGATTCCCACTCTAGGTTTAACACTTTGATAGACTTGTAAGAGTCTGTAATGCAGTATAGAAAGATACTTAAAGATGCCCTCAATTTAAGGATGTAACTTAAGCATGTGCTTAGAGCAAGCTAATGCCTTTGCACAGCCCTGAGTTGCTTCCACCTACGGGTGGAGAATTAGCATGCTTTGGTTTAATGAAGTCATGTTGGGAACTTTCCCTTCTAGACAATTGATTTGAAAGTTGGTCAGGACAAAGCCTCTAAAATGCCCTTGATGGTGTCATTAAATGGGGTTCTCCTGAGGCTGTTCCAGCCTATCAACTGTAATAGGAAGGGGGGGGGGGAGATTTTTTTTTCTCTTTTTCTTTCAAGAGCCAGTGGAGTTTAATGAGGTTTTTAAACTGACCTGTGCAGCTAGGAATGATAGGAGTTAGCAACCATGACTGTGTTCCAGAGGGGGACAGCAGTTCTCTCTCTGGACTCCACAGTGCTTTTCCCTTTGCTTTGTGAAAAGCACAGCGCGTAGGCTGGTAGCCATTAAAATACATGTTGTCTTAGAAGCTGCAAAGCTCTTCCATCTGTGAGAGGGTTTGTTCTTTTTCTTCTTTCTTTTTTTCTTTTTTTTTTTTTCTTTTTTTTTTTTTTTCCCCCAGAGTCATATGTGTTTTGCAATTGTTCTGCAGATCTTCTGCTGGCCACTTCAGCCACTAAAAGGGGGCATTAAAGCACCTTCTCTTGACTTACAAACTTTCCTTTTGCAGGGATCTCAGAGGTAGCAGTACAGCCTCTCTATCAGTAGTCACCAGATGAAAAGTTCACATTGTTTGGGTCTGTGAAAGGACTTTTCTTCAACAAAACCTCTGAATATGTTGTTTCATCTTAACAGAGCAGAGGTGGAACATATCTACAGCTAGGCACGGGATTTTGTAGGTAATAGCCAGCTATGTAAGGAGGACCAGTTCTGGAAGGTGCTGAACCCCTACTGCTGTCCCCTTAGCTTCCAATTGCTTCTTGCTATAACTCCATCCTGCTTTTCCATTGCATTCCAAGGCTTCAAAAGTAGTTACTTATGGTTTTTTCTGAAGATATTTTTCAATAAAGCATGGCTGGAAGCCATTTGTTCTTACTAGTCACTTGAATAATAAAAGTAAGGCTCGGTTCTGTCCCTTGCGGGGATGCTGCCTCTGCCCACAGATTTTTTCATGGCCATCCTTTCTGCTTTGAAAGGTGAGTGCCTCTTGCCTTCTCTGTTTCAGTGCTTCCAACACTTCCTCCAACCTGGCTTGAATTGAGCTGAGGGGAAACAGTGAAAGAAGAGCTGTAGCTAGGAAAAGAGAGAGCTTTCTTTTTTTTTTTGCTTTCTTTTTTTTTCTTTTTTTTAAGAGAAGACATTAAATTTTATTTTTCAGCTCTTTGAGTGTGTATGTGCCAGCACCAGGAGGGTCCTATTACCTTTGTGGAGCTGAGCTTTAGCTTTTAAGAAGTTACATATTGTGTTCCTGGGTGGGGGAGAGGGGAGGGAGGTGAGAGACAGCCTTTAAATCATGGCTTGCTTGAGGTTTTTTTAATGGTACTTAGAAGTACTTCATAGCATGGTCATAAAGTAGATATAAATTCCACTTCCACTGTCTTTGCCTGTCCTCTGCTGAACCAGCTGACAGCCTGCATGGAATGCTCAGGTGAACAAGGCTCTGCAGGAACTGTAGATGACTCTATTACTTGAGCCACTGGGAAGATAAGCAATAAAGCCTAAATTTTCAATTCTCAAGGGAATCCCCAGAGAAGACAAAAGTTTGCCCAAATGAGCATCTCCCCTTCCTTGAGAAGTCCTTGTTCACTTCCTAGTGAGTGTTTTAAACTTCAAAGGCTACTGCAGAATAACCCAGGACCTCAGTTGTAGTGGTTTTGTCTGGTGTTTGTCATTTTGCCCTCACTGTCACTAATCTGGAAAGGTTTGTGGCAGGAAAAGCTGCAGGTTTTATAGCTCCATTTCTTTCCCTCTGTGCTTCCAATTAGCTGTGCTGTTGAACCGGGGCAAATCCTCTGCCAAACATCACGACGATTCCCATCTGGAGTCCTCTGGCTTGTCCTTCAGCTTTCAATGGGACATTCCTTCTGTCCTTGGTTGGCTGTCTTGGGTGAAAGTATAGGATTCCTGAGCTCTCTTCCTGGCCTTCATTCAGACATATAATAATAAATATCTAATTTAAAAAGGTTTGAAAATCTCTTACTTCAATATTTGATTTAATATTATGCTATTGTGAGTAAGGAGGAGGTTTTATCAAGAGAGAGATGAGAGTAGTCATGTGTCCTTATCCCTCGCTTACCTCTTTGTATATTAAAGCCCTTACTGAGGTGCAAAGTTCTTACTCCAGGGAGTGTTTCCAGGAGCTGGATATGCCTCCTGACAGATGTACCTTACACTGGCTTCATGTTGTTTTTCTTCCCATTTTGGATAAAAGTGTTGATTTTTTGATGTTCCAAGAGGCACGTGCATCTCCTGGGGGGGAGTAGAAGGGGGGCAGCTGTCAGAGTGCCCAATGAGTATCTTGAAGTGTAGTAACTGGGATGTGAGAGCTTCTTTTGGAGTCTGTTCAGCTTGTACATTGATCTGAGTCCATTAGATGCTGGCTACACATAGCAGCAGAAGAGAGAACTTCCTTCCAAATGAACTAGTCTGGCAAATAATCATTATGTCAGTTAAAGTGGAACTTACCATAGAAATTTCCATCCTTAACCATGATTCCTCAGCTGCTTTCAGTCAGGTCCAGGTGGAACTCGAGGAGCACGATGGCAACTTAAGTGGTTGTTTCAGTTGCGTATGTACCTAAAATACACACGTGAGTGAGAAATGGTAGAAAGATATTTTTAAAAACTTTTAAAATATTCTTTTACACTTTGACATTCTGGATTCATTTCCATTGTGGAATCCTCTGCAGCACCGATGCAAAATGGAACGGGTGTTGGGGGGGTTTGACGTTTCAAACTTGCTGTGTTTTGACACAATGCTTTTTGAACCACAACGTTAGACCTGTCTTGCAGGAAGTGTTTTTGCCATTAACCTTAACATCTGAAAGTGGTTTATCTGAGGGTTGTCCTCATTAATGTTTATAAATACATAAAGGGCAAGTGTCAGGAGGATGGAGCCAGGCTCTGCTCAGTGATGCCCAATGATAGCACAAGGGGCAACGGGTGCAAGCTGGAGCACAGGAGGTTCCATGTGAACATAAGGAGAAACTTTTTCATGGTGAGGGTGACAGAGCCTGGAACAGGCTGCCCAGGAGGTTGTGGAGTCTCCTTATCTGGAGACATTCAAAACCCAGCTGGACACATTCCTGTGTGACGTGCTTTTGGTGATCCTGCTCTGGCAGTGGGGTTGGACTCAATGATCTTTGAGGTTCCTTCCAACTCCTAACATTCTGATCTTTTCTAAGTGTTGGGAGGTCTAAGCCTGACATACTTAATACAAGTCCAGACAAAGCCTTGAGCAGGGAATACCCCTGAAATGACCAGGATAATTTATTTGGTCTCTCCTGCCTCTAACTTTTTTCCAATTCCCAGAGTAAACCACTGCTTTGTCAGAGCAAATCAGGATGGGTTTTTTTAGGTTGGTGTTTTTTTTGTTTGCTTGTGGGTTTTTTTGTTGTTTTTCTTTTTGTTGTTGTTGTTTGTGTTCATTTGGCTTGGGTTTTTGTTTTGTTTGTGGCATTGGTTGGTTGGGGGTTTCTTTTTGTTGTTGTTTTTTTTGTTTTGTTGGGTATTTTTTCTGTTTGGTACTGTTTGGGAAAGTGCTACCAGGTTGACTCAGAGGATGTGAACATCTGTGACATGAACTTCATGCTGAGCTGTGAGTTTTGGGAGAAGCCATTTTTACTCACATTAGCTTTTTGTAGAAGTGTGGAGCGAGGGAAGGAAACAAATGTGAATCTTGAAAGCAAAACTGATTGGAGAGGCTCTGTTTGTAAGTAAAGTGGGTTATAAAACCAAGGCTGGCAGAGGCTTTTAAAAACCTTGTGCTTGCTTCTGATTTAGTGTCCTGTGTCTTGGAGGATTGGAGCTGGAGAGCTGAATGCACTGCCTGTCAGTGTTGTACGTGTTTAAAAATAGCTGTAGACCAGCCTAAAAGATGCCAATACATAATGGGCAGGTATCCATGTTTTTCAAAACCTCCTGAGAGAGGCTGAGTCAAAACCATGGAGAGGTTCCTGTGCCTCACACGAGCCATGGAACCGGACAGGGGGAAATGCTACATGACTGGGCTGGTGATTATCTGAGGCAGCACACTAGTGCAGATAGGCAAAGAACAGAGAGAAATTGGTCTGCCAGGGGGAATGGGCAGTTCTGATTGCAAGTTGCAGATGAGCTGAGGCTGGCTCTAGGTTGGCACATCTGCTGAACAAAACCATGCCTTTGGACTTTACTGCAGGTTGGCAATGTCCCTCACTACACGGTAGGGGCTCTTATCCTAAATTTTGACAGTTTCCATGTTGAAGATCAGGTTCAGATCTAAATAGAAAATTTTTTTTCCTTTCTGGCAGATGTATCAAACCCAACCTTTGAGCAGAACTGTAGTGCTGAGCCTTGTTTTGTTTTGGTGTGGCAATACCACAGGGCAGAGGTGCTGCTGCCTGGTTACTAGTCGTGTCAGCTCAGCTCTTCTGCAAGGGAAATTTCTCTCTCTCTGCATATTAACTGTTCTCAGACATGAAAGACTAAGGGAATGTGATGTTCTCTACTGCTACCTTCATTCTCTACATACTATTTCCTGTGCCCATCTGCCTCCAGCTTTAATAGCATGCTCATTAAAGAAGTCCCATATCGATTGCATGAAGAGAAGTGGGATGGGCTGCCCTGAGCTTCTGGAGCTGTAATAATGTGCAGGCCAACAATGGGCCAGTGTTCTTTCTGCTGATAATTAAATACTTGGCTCATAAATACCCATATTATGTAATTCCAAAATCAAGTCAGCAAATTGTGACCATATGCAAGACTGTCTGTTTGGGAAGATTTGCGTCTTCCAAAATGAGTCTGAGGAACAAAATAGGCTTCTCATCAAGAGCTGGTGAGAGCAGCAGTAGTAACTTAATCCTCTGTGTCACCTCCTAGTTTGAGATTAACAGCACGTGATCCAAAGGCCTTGGAGTTATCTGAGTGGGCCCAGTGGGCCCAGTCTCTGCAGTGATGAGGTGATTGTCTGCTGGGGGTGGTCAGCATTTCTTGATGCTGAACTGCAATGATGGATTACTTTGGTTAACTCTGGAAGCTCTTCTATTTCCCACCAAAGTGCTGCAGCGGGGAAAAGCACTGACCATTTTCTGGTAGGCAGGAAAATCACACATACCACTGTGAACAGAATAAGCATATCAGCAGCTTCAGTCAACTGTCTGGTATCTTCATCTGTAGCAGGCAAAGTTGTAGGTTCAGTCTGATTTTTTTTCTTGTCCACAAGCAGAGCAAAGCCAGAGAGACCAGAATGAACTCTGTGAGGGAGCACGCACAGCTCGTCTCCAGCAGGCTGCTCTGAGCTAACCCAGAGCAAAGCTTTCTTCTGTGGACATGGTGAGGTCATTAGGAGGCTAAAGGTACCTTTTGAAACAGAGGCAGGCCTGTCACCTACCACAAAGCGTCTCACAGATGCTGAGGATAAGCTTTACACCCAGTGGATGCTTCTCTGTGAAAATAATGTCTGTTAATATGAGTGGGCTTTCTTAATGGAACAGAAGATCATCAGGAATTTTTTTTATATCCCCCCCCTCCATCTTCCCTAGTTTTAGATAAAACCTTTTGGATGATAGACTCAAGAAAACTGAAAGAAAGATTTTTGTGGACGGATTTTTTTCTTCCCTGCCTTTTCTGCTTCTTTTGCCAGAAGTGTTCTTTTACAAGTGCTTTATGAAAGAGCAAAGGAAAGAGTGAGGAAAAGAGAAATAATCAAGAAAGGAGAAAGAGGTTTTAGGTTAAACCTTTTTCTCACCGAAACAACTCAAAAAGAACAACAGCAAATTTTTCCCCAGATGTTAAAAAACCCCCAGCTTTAGATGGATCAATTGCCTGGCAGTGGTGCTCACCTTGGTGGATTTCTGCGTTGGAGTGCCAGGCTGCAAACAGAACTCTAAGGAGGGCTGGGCAGCTGCTGGGAGAACGGGTCGCAGTGCCATCACCTCAGATGGCCCCTTTGCCTTCCTCCAGTGATTAGCAGGAGGTGGCTTCCTGTTGTGATTACTGTGTTTTAAGCAGCTTGGTCCAGCTTGGAACAATTACCCGTCTGCCTGGGCACTGAGAGCACAAGCTCTGGGCTGTGCTGTCTTTGGAATGTTAGCCAAAACCCATGTGATCCGAGACAACTGGAAGCCAACACTGTTGAATGTCATCTCCTATTTGGTTCTGGGAGACCAAAGACATTGGCGGTTTCTGAAATCAGTTAGCAGTTCTTTCAGGAGGAGGACCAGGCTGTCACATTTGCTTTGCTGCCTTTGACTGGAAAAGGTCCCCACAGAGCGGTCTGTGGGCACAGTTAGTCTTTTAAGCCTTCCTGACAAAGATACAGCCAGCACAGACAGTGACTCTAATGCAGCAGGTTTGTTTGACATCAGGGCTAATTAGCAATTATCCAAATCTCGGTGTAAGCTCTTTCAGACCTGTTTGGGTTTTTTTCTGTTCCCTCCCCAACCCCAAGCAGGCTAGGCATAAAATTCCATCTGCCTGATTTGCAAATGCAATTGCTTTAATTATGCATCCAAATTGGGAAAGTGTATGCTCAAAAGATAGACAGCTATGCAAATTTGTTGTATCCTCCAAAGCCTGCACCATCTCAAGACCCCTCTGAAGATAACTTTTAAATGAAGAAATCCTTTCCTCTTGCAAGTTTGCAGCAGCTAAGATATCCTGTACACCAGTTTGGTTTGTTGTTTTGTTGCTGTTGCTCATGTAGTATTGTTTTACACAAAGGGGTGGTTTTCTTTGCCCAGAGCTGACTCTTGCCAACAAGGACCAGAACCACAAAGGGTTAGATGCTGTGAATGTACCTGCTGCTACGTTCAAGAAATGTTCTGCCCCAAGAGATGGCAAGTGTGATAGAGCAGGAGGAGCTGAGGGAAGGAGGACACAGGAATATGGATCAGGATAACCAGTGGTGAAAGATGGTGGATGGAAGGCTGGAGAATAGTCCAGAGAGCTCAACCAGTTACATCAGCAGCCTCTGCTCTGTCTTGCTGGTGTTCTGCCCTCATTTATTGGCATCATAATAGCAGACTCTGGTACTGGTTCTCCTTGTGCCCCATGTAGGTTACCTTGTGGTCATCCTGAGACTCGGTTCCTAAAGGGCCAGCCTGCTGATCGTCCTCCTGCCGGGATCCGGTGCTGCCAAACAGCCACTAAATCTCCCCAGATGGTTGTGCCAGGTCTTGCTTTGTCCTCATGGTATCTTCCTTTTCTTTCTTACCCAGATGAGCAACAAAAGGTCGAATAGTTTCCGCCAAGCCATCCTTCAGGGGAACAGGAGGCTGTGCAGCAAGGCACTGCTGGAGGAAACGGGGCTGAGCCTTTCGCAGAGGCTGATCCGGCACGTGGCGTACGAAACCCTGCCTCGAGAGATAGACCGCAAGTGGTACTACGACAGCTACACCTGCTGCCCTCCACCGTGGTTCATGATTACCATCACTCTCGTAGAGGCAAGTATCTCAATGCCTTCGCTCTGGGAACCCACCCCACACTGCCAAAGGCTTTGCTGGGACAGGAACAAGGGCTAGAGGGGAACCCATTTAGACCTAGACGAGGACAAGCACAAAGCTGATAGACTTTTTGGATTACCTGTATAAGTGTGTGTGTGTGTGTCAGTAGGGGCTGTGGTCCTAGCTGTCTCCAAGTGTGGTTGTTAATCGTTGAAACAATTTGTACATGCAACTACAGAAACTGGAAACTATAGCTAACATTTCTGAGTGAAAAACCTGGAAAGTTCCTGGGAAACTGGTAATTCAAATAGTGGAATTAGAGGAGAAATTCTTGTATGGTTAGCTCTGAATGAAGAGAAAAAGGAGGGAAGAGAAACTGGGCTAAATATTCTGACTGGCTCATCTGTTGCCCAGATGAGATCTTCACACTGTTGCTGAGTAATGCACCCAAATAAGCACAGAGAAGGCTATAAAATGGCACTGATCAGGTGGGTGCTGAGTTCCTCTGACTCAGTGGCTGGTGCATTACACAAAGTTGCATACCGAGTTAGACCCATGTGTTGTACGTTCCTCAAAACAGGGAACTTTCATTCTGTGTGAAGCTGTCAAATGGGAGAAAAATTACTGTACGTTTGACTTTTGTTTATTTTTTTTCTCCATGATTTTGAGAGAAGGCATTTGCTAACCAAGGAATCTTCCTGCTCTTCTAGGTTGCCTTTTTTCTTTACAACGGAGTGGTATTAGACAGATTTGTGCTGCAAGTCAGCCATCCCTTATACCTGAAGAATGCATTACTTTACCATCCTCAGCTCCGTGCTCAGGCTTGGAGGTACCTAACCTACATATTCATGCATGCAGGGTGAGTACTTACAAGCTGCGGAGATTCCCCACAGTTCAGGTTCCCCAGAGAGAGGGAGGAGGAGAAAGTGACAGAATAAGCTCAGAAATCAATTTTTAAAAGTCAATTCTAATTTGCATATAAAAATCTGAAGCTGTTGTGGTGTGTTGGGCAAGGAGGGGCAAACCTTCACAGCTCTCTGAAGGGAACAGGAAACATAAGGAACTTAACAGATGTGCTGCTCTTCTCCCCAGCAGTGTCATGACCACACCTTCTTTGTATTGTGCATTTCCCAGTGTGTCCATCCTCAGATTCACCAAATAGAAGCCCAGTGTGCCTCTAAAGAAGCTGTGCAAGTGGTAGAACAAGTCTGCAAAGATGCTGGACTGGTATTTAAAAGCTACATGGTGTATTCTTGCTAGACTTCCTAGTTGAGGTTGGAAAAGTCAATTAAATTCCCTGTGCCTATGCTATGTCATCACTTAGTAACATTGTCCCTTCTGTAGGGACTGAGATAATGCCTAGAAGCCTGAGTCAAGATTGAACTCCCATGTTGTACACACTGTACAAACCCCAGTGTTCCTGAAGAGCTGACAGTCTCGACTGACCAGATGGACAGAGAGTTTTCCATCTAACGCAAAATGCAAAATGAAGGTGCCCAGTAAAATGAATCCTCCTTCATCCCATAGGAGGTATGTAGCAGACTTGGGAAGAGAATACGAGGCATGGGGATTCTAACTCTGTGCTTCTCAACTGTTTTAGTCCTCCCAAGATTCAAGGGGACTTAATTGTGTGACGTTCCTGATGCCATGGTGATGAGCAAGTGTCACAGGAAAGTTCATCCTTGTACAAAACACTCTACCCCCTCTGAGTAGTTTCTCAGATCATTATCTTCACACATTCCTGGCAGATAATTGCAATTTTCTTTAATGCCGTCACTGAAAAGTCACAGCAACAAGCTTTTTAGCAGTAGTTTATAGTTTGAAACTGGATAAAGACCCTTTGTTCTTAAATAGAAAGCCTATATTCCCATCAGTCAATGTTCTCCTATGAAAGGCCAGAAAGAGCAAGCTGCTCTTTTCCTTTTTGGATGGAAGACATGCTGATGTCTCTTCTCTGCCATGGAATAACTGCCTTGTAATTGCCCTTGAGCACAAGATGTTTCCCAGATCTCTGGATAAAAACCATAGGACAGAACAGACTCCACCCAAGGGGAGAGTAGGAAAAAAATTATCTGAACATGACAACAATCTGTATCTGCACGCTAAACCCCCTCCAGAAGTCCACTGTACATAGATTGCAGTCTGCAAGCAGAGACTACTTGGCTTAGACATGAGGCTGGTTTTATAAAATGAGAATTGGAAATTTCTGTCACTGAGGATGTGGGGAAAACTGGGCTTGTAAAAAGAGGAAGCATTTGAGTTTAACTCATGTTAGCTAAGTTGTATCTGGGTTTGCTTCTGGTGGTGTTGGTGTTCTACTGTATCACTTATGTAGCTGCATATTGCTTTGGGATACTTTTGAAGAGAAGTACTCACAGAAGGACGACTGTTGCAGCATTTCAGTGTCTTCCTGTATCAGCTGTGGCACATCTGCCTAATCTGAGCCGGGTCACTGGTCCCTGGAGCAAGCGGCACTCTGGCAATCCTCACGCTGCCTGAAGAACCAGGTTTATTTCACATCTGTGGCTGGCTCAGATGAACTGTGGGGATGGTGCTGTGCAGGATGCTCATTGTTTTTGTGATGGATTCCGAGTTCTTCAGCTATGTAGCCTTCTAAACAATGGAGAGTCCTGCTGGAACAATAAACCCCCTGATTTATCTGCAGTATTTGGAGTTAGGCTAAATGCTCATTTATTGCTGCCTTCTCTGTGTTAAGCTCCTTTCATATCAGGAGAACAGATAAATCTTGGAAAGGTAATAACATTTCGTAGTGGAAGGCCATCATTCTCCTCGCATTTTCAAATGAGAGGCTAACACAATGCCGTGGGATCTATTGTTATCCTGCTTCCAGCTGAGACTTTAAAATGGTAATGTGAACTGCTCCTTAATTTAGTGCACTCAGTCTGGTTTGGTTTGGCTTGTCTTGAAGAGCAAGTGACAGCCAGAAGGTGTCCAAGAAGACAGCAGTTGCTAAAGCTTGGCTGTCTGTGCCTCTAGAAAGATTCCAAAAATGTATGGCCTGTGTGTTGATCCTGATGGAGAGAGCTGTGTCAAGGGCTGAAAACACAGGCAAAGTTGTAAATTTTGCCCTTCTGCTTTTCATGGAAAGCAGATGTTGATTATCCGGGGCCCACGCATTTGTAACACCACCATAACTAATGACTTGCATTGATGCTCAGTCCCATTTGTTTGGTCCTGGGGAAGGAGAAAGTCTTTAATAAATCAATGAAATTGTCATGTCAAGAATGATGCATTCAGCACTGGCAAAAACTAATTATATTTTGTGGGTGCTTATTGAGTGTGGAGCCTTCAAAGCTCTTAGCATGCTGGGGAGAAGAAGTGAATGGGATTGCTCCTGCACAGTCCTTTAAGAACAGCTGTGAATCAGAGCAGTCACTTTAGAGTCTCAGATAAACTTTGCTGAGCTCTTAAAAAAGCTTCCTTTGGAAAATAAGACCCAGTGCTTTGTGTGGAAATGTCAAGTGCCACCTCATGACATTGTGCCAGCCAAAGCTTTTTCCCTTCCCTCTGTAAAAGGGCACTTGGATGCTTTGACTCTTCTGTGATCTCAGTTCGACCTTGGCTGGTTGTTTCTGATTTAGTTCCTAAGTCCTGTGAACGTGCAGGATCAGAATGAGTGCCAAAATATGCCCATGCCCAGTGGCTTCAAAGTCTTGAGTGAGGCAATAAAAAAAACTCCGTTACATGCAGCAGTTTCCCATGATGACAAATTGCAGTGCCGAGTATCTCGTGCAGGAGGGAAATCTATCCTTGGAGAGTAATTGTGGAAACAAACCTATTAAGATATCTGGAAAGGACTGATTTCTGCAGTATCATTTCTGGCATTTTTTTCTGGTACAACTTTAAATTCTCATTTATGAGTCTGTTCTGTCATTACTGCATCTCACCATCAGCATTTTTCTCTGATGTATATGGGAAATTGCTATGGTAACATGAAGAAAGACCAAAACAGTGAAAATGCATATAACTTAAACCAAAGATTGCTAGTGGCTGTCTGTGAGAAAACCTTTTCTTGTATAAAACAGGATGTAGATTTTCAGTGCAGTAGCTGCTTTGCTCTCTTTCCCCAAAAAGATGATAGCCTTCTGCATTAAGGGAACTGCTGGGTCACTTTGGACCAGCTGCTTTGTGAGCGGGCTCAGGCACTCTTCATACTGAAAACCACACCCTGGGTCTGGTGTGGTGTGGCCATTCAGCAGGGTCACAGCCCTGGGAGCCCAGGGTAAACCTCAGACACCAGCACGGTATTGAGAGGACCCTGTTCAGGGGCCTGGTGCTGTTGTTACCTGACTGGAAGATCCTACAGATGGCAAAGACATGGGTAAATATTTGTACAGAGCTTTGAGAAGCAGCAAGGCAGTTTTGTTAAGTAGTATTGATTACAGCAGCAAAGAACTTGCTTTGGAACTATTGATTCAGCACAGGAGAAAACTGCTGCACTAGATTCTTTACCAAACGTGCACATCTTAGCTGTGCCTCTCTAACCTCCAGCCTGCAAGAGGCCCCACATGGTGTGCACAGAGGGGGTTGCTATAAGGCTACTCTCAACCCAGCTTTCCCATTGTGTCCAGCAGGAGTTTTGCTATTGACTGTAATAGGAACAAGGGTAGGTGAACAGAAAGCTTCAGTGAATGCACCTTGTGTCTCACTGGGCACTTCTCCAGAGATAAAAATGCCCTCTGCTTCCCATTCTGACCATGATCACATTAAGGGAGGCACAGCAGAAAAGGGTGAGGGGCAGATTAGCCCAAACAGTAAAGCAGCATTATGTGTCACAAGGAAAAGGCAACTGTCTTGGGACTGCCAGGCTTACCTTGCTCTTGACTTAATACCTGCTCCCCATCACAGCAGTGTGGTACCTGCAGGGAAAGGCTGTGTCATTATGGGGAGAGAAGAGAGGAGCAGGTCAAGTTTCTGTCTTCTGTTCCAGGCTCTGCTGCCATCTTGCTGCTTTTTTGGACAAGTCATTTAACTTCAAACAAAAAGCAAAAAAAAACCAAAACAGAAAAAAAGGGAGGAAAAAAAAAAGTCTCACTAAGAACCAACCATGCTATGAGGTCTTTGGCTGAAGGGACCTGGATGGATATGAAAAAGATAATGAGCATCAAGTAAGGGAAGAATCATTGCAGCTCTGTCTGATTTTTTTTTTTTCCAGGAACCATTGTTTTTCCCAGTGTTACAGTCTACTTTCACGAAGCAGGTGCTATTTGATTTCCTTTCCAAGATATCTCTGTCTCAAGGGTAGAGAAGGCAGACAGAGAGTTAGAAAAGAGGGCAACTGTTGTTTTTCCTTACTGCAGGATAGAACACCTTGGACTCAATGTTGTCCTTCAGCTCTTGGTTGGGGTTCCCCTGGAAATGGTGCATGGAGCTGCGAGGATCAGCTTCGTGTACGTTGCTGGAGTTGTGGCAGGTAGGTGACACCCCTGGATGCCCCAGATGGAGAAACATCTGAAGATGATCTGTGCTGACTGTTGTGTAGGAGAAATGTTTTGTGACATTTGGGTATAGGAGAAGAGCAGTCACTGATCTGCTGTGCATTTAAATACTTAGAGAGGTTGGAAGTGGGAAATATGCTACAACTTGACATCTCTTTCTAACTAGCCATGGGCTCTGTTTTTTAGGAGACCTGCTAAAAAAACCACCAACAACCTGTTATTTTAAAATAGCCTTGCTTTAGATGGTCTTCCTGAATGTGGAGGTCATGCTGTTCCTTTCCTCTTGTGTGTCATAGAGTCCTAGAAGAAATGTGACATCAGAGGCATCTCTGCATGAAGAGTCTCTTTTTTTCCCAGATCCTGTGCCAGTTCTTCCTCTATTTGTCCTGTGCTGTTTGCTCTCTACAGCCTGAACAAGCAACAAGTATTTGGCTGTAGATTGTGAGCAGTACACAGCAATCTGGAAACTCATTTAATCATGAAGCCATGGGGTTTGATTGATTTTTAGTTTGTGCTGTATTGCTTTTATTTATGTTTGACATTTCCTGCCGTTTGGAGGTGATGAAGGTTAGCTGACAATAGATCAACATCTAATTAAAACAGGGGGAGAGTGTGAGAACAACCAGGGGCTTCATGGTGGAACTTGGACAGCGATTGACTGCCTTAGTTCAAGATTTATGGTGAAGTTTTTTCCCAGCTACATAAGTTCATTTTTTTTTCCATAATGAGCAGATAAAGCCTTTGTAAAATGGGCTGCATTGGGCACTATAAATCTTACATTCCAGTAGAGAGACTGTGGAAAGAATAATTGGACTAGGGCACAGGACTAGACATGGTACAAACACCACACTATTTAATGCAGCAGAAGGAGTTAGCAGACCAGCTGCACCATCCCTTGCCTGTTACTTTAATAAGCACTGAAGTGGCCCCCAACCTGTGACTTCCTAGATATAAGCTTTTCTGCATAGATCCATCTACCAAACCCTGGGGCTTCATTTATATACGTGTGATACATCTGCACCAGGTAAGCCTGGTGTAAATACACATCTCACATCTGCATCAGGTAAGCAAAGCAAGCAAACATTGAATCTGCTGCAGTTGAGCCCAGACAAGCACTCTGAGTTGCCATCTGCATCTCAGGTTCCTGTGGCCATGGACTTACTGGCAGGGTTCACAGAGCTAGAGGCAGGTTTTACTGGGCGTTGGGGTGGGCTGAGTGCCCAAAGCTCTGGAGGCTTATAGCCAGTGCCTAGGTGAGGCTCACTAGCCCACCTGGCATTATTAGTTCATTTCTGCAACACAAATGATCCCCTCTTTTTTTTTTTCCACAGACAAGCTGCCACATCCTCACAGACTTGCTGTTCACACTTTCTGACCTTTAAATTGTGGAAGAAAGTGCCAAATGGAAAGGGAAAAATTTCCTTCTTATGCAGGACAGAACTACAAATGTGACCAGACAGTCCCACACAGAAAATCATCCCATGATGCCCTTACCTGCTTGAGTTGTTAGCCAGTTATTAAACACGTTTTGTTCTTTGACATGTGCCAGGGGAAAGAGGCATGCTTATGCTGAGGGTCTGGCAATAGAAAGATAGCACAGCTCCTAAACAACCAGGAATAAACAGTAAAATAGAGGCATGGGCCACAATGGCCACCCCCTACTTTTATGGTGTTGTTTGGGTTTTTTTACTCATTTATCTGGCTTTACTAAGAAGACATGTCAAGACTGAGATCAAGAGACAGAAGGTATATGCTCAGTGCAATGTCCAGGGACTTGACTGCAAGTTCTCATTATTCCTTTTTCAACTTCTCATTAACTTTTTCCTTAATGGCCGTGTTGAAGAGCTGAGAAGTCTCAGGGCCATACAGTGAAGGAAGGAGCTGTCAGCAGAGTTGACTGGTGGAAGCTCAGCATTTTCTTCACCCAGAAGCAGCTGAGCAATTAGCAAAGAAGTTTGTTAGCTTCTGTACTGCCAAGGACTCTCTCAAGGTTTGCTATTGAGTCTTTTTCCCGTTCCCACTGGTCACAGAGATCTTCATTATCCCTGCCTTGTGACACCAAGTCTGCCTTTATCTCTCTATCTTTTAAATTACTGTTAAAGTTTGCAATGAATGGGCAGATACAAGCCTCCAACTGGGATAAGGAGAAGCAGTGTCTATGGTTGGATGTCCTGTTATTAGTGGTGCCTCTATGCGACTGATCTGTCGTTTTGCTATCTTGTGTTTACTGCCTCCATCCAGGTTATTTTTAGCCAGTTTTACTCAGAAGTTGTTAGGTAACTTTGTGCTGTTATAAGAGGCCTGTGCTAAGTTGCAAGTCCCCATTTCCTTCTTGCTGCGCAAGTATTTGTCTTGCCAGCATGAGAGCTGCTTCTGTTTTACCTTCAGGTAAGGAACAGGACACAGACATTTTTCTGTCTTCTGCTTCCTTGTTATTTTAGTCGGGGTGCAAGTGCCTTTTTGCAGCATAGGTTTGAAGATACATTACTGCCTTGCTTGGCTGCTTTTAAGGTCGGTGCAGAAGAATTGATCAATCACTGTCTTGGCAGTACTACAGGACTGAGTTGGCTTCACAAGTCAGTTGATTCCCTCCCGCCTTCCTCTTTATCTGTATACTACTGACCTGCAGCAATTAGCACAAACCAGACAGTAGCAGGGATGTAGGGTAGGAGTGAGTATGTTATTTGGCTGGCAATTGTCACAAACCCTTGTTCTTTCTCCCAGGGTCCCTGGCAGTGTCAGTAGCTGATATGACTGCGCCTGTGGTGGGCTCCTCTGGAGGTGTGTATGCTCTTGTCTCAGCTCACTTGGCCAATATAGTCATGGTGAGTACCAGAATGACTGTCTAACCTCTTTGGAAGTGAGCCAGGTCAGGTGGCCTAAAGGGATTGGAAACAAGGCCTGACCCAGCTGTTGGTCATTCAGAGCTTGCCCCAGTTAAGAGTCTTGTCTCAGCGTTGTGGTCCTGGAATGGAAACTGTTACGCTGCAGTTGGTGGCTTGGTTACCCTGATGAGTGGCAGCTTGCCAGGAGAAACTAAACATGCTGGTAATCTAAGACTTATCAGCATACTCCAGGCTATCAGCTTTCCTTGCAAGGGCTGACAAATGTTTGGAAAAGAAGGAGCTGACTGGCTCTGCAGAAGCTGCAGACCTGTTTCGGTCTGCATGTGCCATGCTATGTTAGTGGGTACCTAAGGAAATTTTGTATTTGGTGGGCTTGTGTGCAGAATATCCCTCATCTCCATTTGTAAAGCCCAGACTGAAGCTGAACCCTGAGTGTAGTAGCGATGCATCTTTTTGCTGTTTCCCCTAATTAAATAATTTACAAAGGTCAGTAAATACCAGCATCATCGTTCCTCTAAGACCTGGAAACAGGAGCTCAACCAAGGTCCTCAGCTAGGTGGTGGCAAAGCCCAGCATATCTGCCCCTGTGACTCCTAAGGTGACTGCTGGGCAAAAATGGCTTCGTTGAGACAGGATTGTTGTGTGTCTGTCCTGTACTGGCAATGTCAGGGCAGAATAACCATAAAAATGATGGTAATGTGTCCTCTGCTGGGTCTGAGTGGGAAGATGATGCCGGTCAGCTGCGGTAGAGACAGAAGGTCTGTTATATGGGTGCTGGAAAACATGTGTTTGTGTGGTGGTACTTGGGCCAAGCCTAAAAGAAAAGCTCGTCTTTAATGTTGGTACTTAATGAAGTCAGCAGGCACCAGCTGCAGCCCACAGCAGTGCTGCTCCAGGCAGCCTTTGTAGCTGCTGGGAGCAGGGGGAGTGAGTGGTTTCCTGGGCAGAACATGTCTCCTTTGCTGTCTTCAAGCTTTTTGGAGCACATATGAGCTAGGGGCTGTTGTCCAGGTCAGGATGGTTGAGTGGCGGGCAGGGAGACGGAGTGGAGGAGAGGGGCTGTCCCTGTACCACAGGGTTTCTACTGGGGAAATGCCTCCTTGCATAGAGTTATTTTCAGCATGGTTTGTGTTCCCTGCCCCTGGGCCAGCAGAATGAGGGGGGAGTTTGTTCTGTCTCACAGGGTGGTAATGCAGACACAGGCTTTCTTCACACTGAGATTCACAGAGTCCGAGGGGGATATTGGAGGAAATTTTGGGTTGCTTTAGAGGAATAGGCTCTGCCAGAGATGTGTGGAGAGTCAGTTCACCAGTTCCCTTCCCAGCCTACTTAAACCATTGCAGAGTGGCCTGTCAGTTCACTACTCACTGGCCTCTTCCAAGTCTATTTAGCAATTGCTATCTTAGTATCCATATTTCACCATTATCCACCGCTTCTTTTCTCAGCTGAAATTACTTTTTCTGCTTTTCCCATTCCGGTGGAGGTTTTTTTCTTTTCTTTCCCCCTCTTCTCTCTCTCTCTCTCTCTCTGCTCACTCATTCTCTGGATGTGATGCTCCTGCATGCTGAAAGACGTGCTGGGCATTTGCTGCCAGAGCAGAGAATCCTGTACAGGTGCTGGGAAGAGGAGAGACTGCTGCAGGCAGTTGAATATTCTGTTCCCTTGCACCTCCTGGTAACGAAAAGAAATTAAAACATTTCTCCTTGTAAAAATAAATACATAAAATAACCAACAGAGGGAAGCAATAAAGTATGTCACCCTAAGGAAAAGAGTGAGGGGAGGAATTCAAAACAGCTACATGGAAATGAAAACTGAAGGAAGCTGCACAGTATTAATCAGCATGAGTTCAGAGCTTCTGACTGGGTTAGGTGTCTCTGTGGAGAGAGAAAATGAGTTACTTATTTTGTAGAGATTGCATTGTTGCAGTCACAGAAGTGATTTACAGACAGATCCCACATAAAACTTGGGTATTTGTAATATGTTTTGCAGAATATTTCTTCAGCAGACTGAAAATGCACTGGGTACCATTAAAGTTAGGCTAAAGAGTTTACAAACTTTTTTCTTTTTTAATCCCTTCAGTGTGATGAACGTGGAGTTTTTCACAAGAAACCTGGCTAACTTGTTGTCTCACACTGCTTTCAACAGTCAAAATGTCATTTAGTCAATAATAATAATAATATTGTCATACATCTGAGTTCTCCAGAACTTGATGTCTTTTTCTGCTTGGAAATTTCATGCAAGTGGAAATGGAGGAATTTAAACATTTCCCCTGGGGTTTCTACCATTCAGAGATTCTTATTCTGCTATGTTGATTAATGACCAAGCCTGAAGGCAGAGGAGGCCAAATCCAGGCTTTCTTATGCCACTGTTTCCTTGTTATGCTTTTACTGAGGTCTTTATTTGTGTGCACTCTGCCGAAGATCTGAGTTGCAGAATTTCAGGGAGTAGTACAGGCAGTAGCATGGGCAAAGCACAGTAGGGCTTGAGCACACAGAGAAATGGCCTGACAGCTGACAGTGCTGGGCCTCCAAGTAAATCATGATGTTAACTGGAATGATGCTTGTGTTGAATGCTAGGTACTTCTTAACGTAATTTAATTTGATGTGGCCTAATACAGCAGTGTTTTGCAGGGTTAAATATGTTCAGAAGTCAGAATTTAAGTGAAACAACATAACTAACATGTTAAAATTTAGTCTGCCTGGAGAATAGAGAATGGCAAAGCCAGACAAGGGCCACACCGCATCAGCTGGATCTCAGGCAAGGAAAGTCAGCAAGGCTGCCAGGCAAAGAAGTTATAACCTGTCCATAACTTGGACGTGTCTGTGATAGATCCTTTATGTTTATGCCCTCTGGGATGGACAGCTCTGCGTGTAGTGTGGTGAGTGGAAAGTTCACAGGTAGATGGCAAAGGCAGTGAAAGGGGTTTATTTTGAGGGATGGCCATCCCTGATGTTCTTCCAGTGTAGTTCTGAATGTAAAATCCCTTCAGGCTTGCACTCAGCATCACTTTGTTTTCCTTGTCTCTTTTCCAGAACTGGTCAGGAATGAAGTGCCAATTCAAACTGCTGCGCATGGCTGTTGCCTTGATCTGTAGTAAGTATCATGCAATACCTGGCACACACGGAATCCTGTTTTGTTTGTCCTTGTCATAATAGTTGATGCCAATTCACAGAGTTTTAACTTTACAACAGTTTTGGTAGGAACTTGAAGCTGGACCTTCTGGTGGCAGAAACCACATTGTGCTCAAATGCAGATTTTGGCTTTCAACACAAACGTTTGTAAATGAGGATTTGTTGTTAGCCAGCATCTGCAGCTTGTGGCATTTGTGAAGATTTGGGACTTAAAATGTCTCATCTTTGAACAAGCAGTGCTTCCATAATGATAATACTTCAGTTTCCTAGAGCACTTCCTGTCTGGGATGGCAACATATTAGTGAATTATCTTCCAGCCATATCCCTAGGGTGGCATGATAAGGGAAAGTGGGCCATGTATTCTGCACAGACAGTTGTCTTCAGAGCCTAACTAGGTTGGTTTTTTATGGCTTTGGTATAAATTTTGGAAGGTGAATATTCCCCCACCTATCTATACTCTTACGAACCCAGAATGCTTACTAAGCACTGGGGAGACCCTTATGTCTGTGTGACACAACCTTTTCCTGTCCATGGCTTTCCATCTTTCCAGTGATTACTGTACAGGCAGTTTCTTCCTCTTCATCTCTCCAGTCTTGCCTGCAAGATGGACTTAAGAAGGGATAGACCTAGGCAATTAATTTATTTTTCCTCCTTTGTTCCAGTGAGCTTTGAATTTGGAAGAGCTGTGTGGCTGCGATTTCACCCCTCTGTTTACCCACCGTGCCCACACCCCAGCTTCATGGCTCACCTGGGAGGAGTGATGGTTGGAATCACCCTTGGTGTCATCATCCTGAGGAACTATGAGCAGAGACTCCAAGATCAGACTTTATGGTGGATCTTCCTTTCTATTTATGTCATTTTTGTCTTGTTTGCCATCTTCTGGAACATTTTTGCCTACAGCCTGTTGGATCTAAAGCTACCTCCCCCTCCTTGAAAACATGGGACAGAAAACTTGAGAGCGGAAGTCATCTGTCAGCTGTGTTAAATGAATGAAGATGGAGGATCTATTTTTATATTTAGCCTAGGGGAGGATGATTCTTTTGAACACAAATGTGTTCTGGAGGAGATGTTTAAAGATCTCGTGCAAGAATGGGCTGCTCAGTTTGTTCGCGAATCTAGCGGTTACTGTAATAGTGACTGGCCTGGACCCTGCAGTTTCTCCACTGCCAGGACTCCCATTGGGCAGCTTGTACCTGGGCACTTACCACTTGGTTTGTTAGCACACATCAATATTTTGTATGAGGCATTTGTATTTTCCAGGTCAGTGCTGGAATTATGGCCAGTTGTTGAATGAATCTCCTCAGTGTTACTGAACACCAAAAGGGAAAAAGAGCAGATGCTTACTAATTAGAGACTCTCATGGTACTCGCAAGGCAGTTTGGGTTTGGTTTCTATGAACACCTCTGACTGTTCAGCCATACCAGTGCCACTATCTAATTACTTGAATGGTTCCTAAGATATTTTAGCCTACGGTGAAACCTGTCTTATGCACCTTTCAAAAGAATCAGCAGAACTTGATCACCCAAAGTGATGGAGACTGGTCTTCAACTACAGGTCAAATGAAATTGCACTATAAACCTTGGGAACTCTTAGAGTGTTGTGGGCACCCAGACAGAGGTGGCTTTTACTGTGCATGTTTTGCTTGGTTTTAATGAATTATTTTTTCCCTCTCAGCCTGCTGTGGCTGGAGGGTGTGACCGGGGTTTCTTTTTTGAGGGATGGAGAAAAGGGGGGCAAATGTTCAATTGTGTTTTTATCAGCTGACAATCAGGTTCTCTTTTCTATTTCTGGCCATGCTGATCTAACACTTGTCCTGCAGCGAGCTCGTAGCAAGGATCACAACTCTTCCAGCTAGTTCTTACTGGAAAAGTGGAATCAGGATCACCTACAGCAGCACAGGGTGGGAACTGTGTAACCTTTACAGCCATACAGTCCATTTGGGGCCAAATCTGTCCACTGAAGTCGGTGGAGTTAAATCAGATTGTATGTAGCACTGCTGTCCCACTGCAGTTGAAAGGGTGTTACCATGTTACAGTGATCATTGTGACACTGATAAAACTGGTTTTAAAGTGGCTGCTAAATTTGGAGGATGCCTTTTCCTGAGGCAATGGATGTCCAGGGGTGCCAAGCAACAGTTAGTTACTGTGATGCCTTTTTCTTTAAAACCTGGGCTTGACCAGTGTTAACAATCTGTAACTGGTCTGTAGCACAGCATGGACCTGGGGACCAGACTGGTACATCTGTAGCACAAGCAGTGCTTATAGGTACACTTTTCTGTAAGGTGCTTATGTTATTTTGCATCTCTCTTCTGAGAGCTGCCAAATTATAGTCCAGGAATGTGGATGCCCTCCTTTTCTCTCCCCTTTACCCATCTAGTTTGATGGCCTGGATAAAGCAGCCATAGGAGTCTCTACACTAGCTCCTTTCTTCACTTCTTTTTTTGTTTGCATACTGGTGCCGAAGCACCAGCCACCAGAGCCTTCCACAGCATGTCTCACAGGCACTGTAGCAGTTGGGTTTGCTCTGTAGCAAAATATCTCTGTATTGTAGGCTTTATTCTCTCAACTGTGTAACTGGTACTGGTAGGAGTCTGTCTTTCTGGAGATGACGTTCACAAGTGCTTATCAGCTGCTGCCTTTGCTTCTTATAGGGAAAAATCTCTCTGGTTTGGAAGGATGAAGTTCTGCTCCCACAGTATGCACTAATAAAACTCCTGTTGCCTCGGGGAAGGGGGAGAAAATAAGTATTTCTATAGCTTAGAATAAGCCTTACCTGCAAAAGAAACAAATTTTGCCACCTTTGTGCACAGGAATGGGGTCTCTGAGGGCAACTGCACCTTTGTTGTTCTGCATGGCTAGTACATTGCTCATGGGCTCTCAGATAGGGAACAAGAGGAAAGGATAAGGGTCAGATACTCATTTGTTTTGGAGAAGGGGATTGTTTCCCCGTGCTGTTTTACCTCTGCACTTTGGGTCCAGATCAAAGCAGTCAGGAAAGTTTACTTGCAGTGTTTCAGGTGCTGGCTTGATGAGTTTCATAGCGGTGGAGATCATCTCCCTGGGGAGCAGCAGGCAAGCAGGAGCTGGGGAGCTAGGACAGTACTGACAGAAGCATGATTAACATGGTAAGAGGACATTCCTTTTCTCACCTATTGCCGAGCCTTTCTGATAACAAATGCCTTTAAAACAGAGGTGAGCAGAAATGGGAGTTCCTCTGCAAGTTTTAGGAAAACTGAAAATTTTGGTAGAAAATTTCAATTGCAACAAACCCCAGGTTATTTTGCATATAAATCACTAGAGTACAGTGTGCGCTGATGGGCTTTTGGTTTTGGTTTCTCAGATTAAAGCTACTTAATGCTCATTGATTTCTCCCCAGGAAAGGTTTCTGTGCCTGACAGTGATGTGCTCTGGGGCGAAGCAGCAAGATACAAGTTCAAGGGCCACCAATTTCTTCATCAGCTTGACCCAGTCCAACACATTTTTGCCTCTGCTCAGGAGCAGGAGGGACCTGAACTGAGCAATCGAGGCGCTCTTCTTTGGTCCTTTATCCATAGGTGAATGTAGCTTAGATGAACTGGTTGAAAACAGCTCTGAGGTTGAGGTTATGACTTGTTCTCTTAAACTTTTTCATCTTCTTGACTTCCATTCTGTGTCCCTGTCTGAGCAAGTCTACAAGCCATCCTGGGGATCAGAAAGGGCAGGCTTTAAAGCAGTACTAAATTTGCTGTGGGTGAAGAAGTGAAACCCACACACATTCCTGCTCTTCAGAGACTGAAATCTCTCCCCATAGTTTGAGCAGGCTGTACACAGAGCCTGTTGTCTGCTATCAATTATCACCTCATGGAGTCAGGAACAGTGCAAAGTGCTTAAGCTTTTAGAAGTTTTTAGTTTTTTATTTTAATCACTAAAATTGCACTGTGAAAACTTTGTTTTTACAGAGTATCAGGAAATCTAGTTATGTTATTGCCTAACTCACCCAGGAGTGCCACAGTGCTGTAGCACCAGACAGCTAAAAGCAACCAGGCTTTTCTTTTACCTCTAGATGTCCTTGAAGCTGCTGGCTGATGTCGGAGACGGAATAGTCTCCATTCTGCTCATTTGTGGTTCCAACTTATCACAGGCAGCAACATGTTCCTGAAGGAGCTGTCCACCAAGGGACTGGGTTTGGTAATTGTTTTGGTTTTATTTCAGCTGCTGTCAGGATTTTACATCACTCAGATAAAATGTGAATCTTGAACCTCACGGATGTGGAGTGCTAGAGCGAAAGACAAGGACTGTTCCCAATGTGCACGTTAGAGGAAGTTATTTTATGTTTGCATCCTTGAGTGAGAACACAACACCTGGAGGACAAAAAAAAAAAAAAAAAAAAAGAGCAAGCTGTTTTTGTGCTGGACTTCCCAGTTATTAAGTATATTGCAACACTGCTGCAGGGAGGATGTGTGTAGAGAGTAATGATGCACACTGGGAGAGCCTAGGGTGCTGGCTGGAGAGCTCCTTCAGGGACACCTGCCGGCAGCACAGCAACGGCACCCATGGGTCCAGCTCCAGCCTCTCACTCACCCCTTATCCCAGAGGAGAGACCGGAGTGGTGGCTCAGCCAGCCATGGGGAGGAAGGAGGAGGAGCAGAACCAGGTAGATCGAAGTCCATGGGGCTTGCAAATTGCACCTTTTATTTCTAGATGCTGGGAGGCAGGTAGAGATTAATTTTGCACGCATCGGTAGTAATGTAGGAAGGAGGTGGGGGAGGGTTTTAGTGGAGTGGTTGGAGAGGAGGTTACCAGAAATAATCTCTGAGCAAGGTGTAGAGACATCGTAAAAATGCCGATGAATTTATTTCTGCCGAGTTCTTAAGACAACATCTCATATCAGTTTTTCCCTGTCAGTCAGTGAGGAATTTTAGCACTTATGTGGCATATTGTGATTCTTCACTACTTGCTCCTTTAGCAGGAGAAAGTATTTTATCAGTGGGGGAGGCCAGTGAAAATATTGCCTGAGGTTGCTGGACTAGAAATAAAGCTCAGGGATCCTGTATCCCAAGACCATGCTCCATCTGATGGACTGTTTTAAATCAGATCGTTTCAATTTGAACTGGGGTATGAAGAATGGAGTCTCACACATCTAGAACTGGTACTAAAATAACAGTTATCTCCTGATCTCACAAGATAGTGGCTGTTTGGTGCCAATATTTAGTCTCACAGGATGGTGGGTAGGACTTTCACACATACTTAGTGAAGAGCTCAAAGCCTATCTGTTTACGTAGATCCAAGCTCATCTCAATTGCTTTGGAAACCCCATCCACTGGCTTTACTCAAAGTGCACCTGGAGAATATGAATGCAGTTCAACACCAGCAACCTCTGGAGGCAAACTGGGATCTAGAGAACAAAGGCCAGATTCTCTGGGGGTTTAGCCTCTTTGAATATTGCTGCTGTTCTGTTTCTTTTACAGTAGTGGCTGCTCCTCAGTGCTCTGTGATAAGACTGAAAAATTCCTTCTGCAGTCACCCACCGATGCTGAGAGCTGGTTATAAAGGAAAACTGTGTGTTTTGCAGCTCTCTAAAGAAGGAATTGCACATAAGACAGAAAGCAAGCTTGTTTAAAGGTAAATGGATTTTTAATGTCACCATTAATCATCGGCTTTTAATTGGACAAAGCTTTCTAATGAGGTGTTTCTGAAATGCCAGAAAATTTTTGTTCCGGGGTACTTTACAACACAGAGCACAAAACGTTCCCTAGGCCTGATTTAAGTAGCAAAAGTACCTTAATTTCCAGTGAGCCTAAGACACATTAGTCACTGCCTGTCTTCTGACCCCTACAGTGTCTGTTTAGTTTGCAAATAAAGCTGGATTTATGCAGCTTTTCTTTTGCTTACACTGCTAATGCTAACAACACATCCATGTGTTAAACACAAAGCACTAAACAATGTAATTTGCTGCCTTAAAATACTGAACAAATGAGACTTTCCCTTTAAGGGCTAGTGAAACAAAATTATATTTGCAAGGTAAGACGCTACGATACGTTTCCAAATATTTTTGTATTGTGTACATTCTGTATATTTTTGTTGTAACAATATTATTTGAACACAGAATCCATTAAATTTTTTTTTGTTGGTGGGTTTTTTTGTTTTCTTTTTGTTTGTTTGGGTTTTTCTTTTTTTAAATAAAATGGAGCTGTTCTACATCACATGCCAAAAAACAGCTAAGAAAAAACCTTTCAACGACAGTTTTGTTAGTTTGTCTGCAATTAATACTGTCTTTAACAAAAGAGCAATTGGTTTTGATCTCTGCAGTGTAATCTTTTAATAATGACATTGATAGCTCACTTTTATGTCTCTCTAATAATGCAGAGGGTGAACTGCTACTTTATTTCTCCATGAGATATAATAAGGATGCAGAACTAGCTTGGGACTTGTGTTGAAATTCAGGTCTTGTCCCACCATTTGACAACTGACACTTTAGTGCAGTTGTGACCTCAGAACTGCAGGGAATCTGATGGCCAAGTATGTTAGACTACGTAAGTTTTTTTTATTGAAGTGTTTATTCTCTTTTAACATCAAGTCTCTGCTGAATGTCACAAAGCCTCAGCTCAGCACGTTGTTGTCTCTTGAATCCACATTGGGAAAAACATCCCCCAGAAGCCTTGCAGCAAACCTCCAACTTATTTAGCTATTTTGAGATAACTGAAATAAAAATCCATCCACCAATGTGGAAGGGGGAGGCTTATTTTGAAGCATATTTTGTGGTTTTGTTGGGAAACATTGGATTGAAGTGTAACTCAAAGAAATGAAGATCTAAGCAGCAGCAGTTCCTGTCAGATTTGTTCCTCTTTAAGAGGAGGCAGATCATGGCTACCATATGTGAGATTCAGCTCTTGCTGGTAGTTTTCTGCACTTCACTGAGCTTTCCAAGAGACTGAAATCACTGTATTCGTTGGTTGAGGACTTTCAGCAAGAAGGTAAGGTGGGTTTTGTCAGTTAATACAGGAAACATTACTGTCTGCTAGCACCATACATTTTTCTTCTGGCTAAATTTTAAAAAGGAAAACTGTGGGACAGACAGATTGCCAGTGCCAGCATATCTGTCACAGAGGAGGCAAAAGCTGACAGCTTTGATACTCAGCCTTGATTATACAAACTCATAAAACTCATTATCATTTTATTCCCATAACTCCAATCATATTCTGTGTAGTAGGTGTTGCTCATTAGTGTTGGGAAGAGAAATACTAATTGGTTTATATGCTACTTCTCTTGGGAGTAAAGAGGGGGGGAAGCCCAAAAAAATCAAACAAGACCGTGACCTTTCAACCTGCAAGAGCAGTTTAATCTAAACTGGCATCAACATTGACCTGGGGGATTTGGGGTTCGGTTGGGTTTGGGAGTTCTGGGTGGTTTTGTTTGTTGGCTCACTTATTTGTTGTTTTGGTTTGTTGTTGTGGGTTGGTTGGTTGGTTGTGGGGTTTTTTGGCTTGGGGGGTTTTTTTTGTGTGTGTTTTGGGGTTTTTTTTCTGAAGGGTTTTAAATCAGACAATTGAAAATATAGTAAAAATCTTCAAGGTTTGCAAATTAAGTGCACATTTCAGCCTTGTCTGACCTTTCCTGTGCTTTATTCTGAGCTTTGAAAAGCTGATTTCTGGAGGAAGTTGTGTGTACTACTCTCCAGGCATTCACGCAGCTAAGCCAGCTGCTTCTGCATTATTTATTATGGTTTTGTTTAATTTCCTTTTAGTTGTGGGGGTTTTTTAATAGAATTTATAATGGGGAGATGCCAGTAAAACCTGTAAATTCATGCGCTACCAGGGTGTATTTCACCATGTGTGTGTGTGTACTTGTGAGCATCTTGAGTTTAGTAGTTGGGTATCTGGATGGCAAAGTCACTACAAAGCTGGCAGAAGCAAGATGATGTTAAAATGAAGGCTGCAGAAAGCAACAAGTTATGTTTTCCCTAACGCCAGCCACCTTCAGTGCTGGGAAAATTGAGGAAAACTTGGAACAGAAAAAGCTGTGACTGCAGCTGTCCACATGTGGGACTGACAGTGAACAATGCATTACCTTGGAGAGCAGAGGCCCCAACAAGACCGAGCAGTTCTTTAGTTAGCATTAAAAATATCTGGATTTTGAACAGCCATTTGGGGTAATTTACCCAGCAAGCAAAACAAAAATCTTATTGAAATGAGTGTAGTACAGGTAATAGGATAATTCAGGTTATAAAGGACCTCAGAAGGTCTCTAGTCCAACCTTCTGCACAAGACAGAGTCAGCTAAGAGGTAGTGCAGGTTGTTCAGCACTTCTGCCAGTTTAGTCCTGAAAGCTTCCAGGGATGAAGATGGGGCAAGGCAGGTTGTATGGAGTGGTGATGATTTAACTCGTGAATAAAATATTCTGGAGAAAAACATTGTTACTTCTCAGAGCTCCTGCAAATGAGAGAATAAGGGGTTTGTTTTCTTTCAAACAACTTTTTTTTTTTTCTTCTCTGATCTGCCCACATACATTGTGTGTCACCTCAGCTGTCAAGATGACACTTGTAGACTCCTGCACATTACACTGGCAGCTCCCCTGCATTGTGTGAATAAAGACAGATGCCAAGGACAACACTCATCTGTCATTTAATGTAGGCAAACCATTAAGTATTTGAACGTGTGTTATTGTAAACCTTATTATAGGTTCAACACAGTAGTGTCACAGGAAAACGATCAACTTTCTTCATCACAGGATGCAGCACGGGCAGATCAAAGAGTCAGATTCTTGCATTAGTAAGACTGTGACAGCTACTGTTTCAGGGAGAGCTGTTAAATGCCCTCAGGCATCCAAACAGCCTCTGCTGCAAAGGACAGGAACAGGGAGTTCTGCTTTTGTCAGGTTTGCGGAACTGGTCCTTGTTCACATGGTCACTCAGAGGCTTTGTGAGGTTTGATTCCACTGGTAGCCAAAGATTTTCAAGTATTCTGCTGTCTGGATGTCCTATGAGGGGGTAAGAGTTCATTGCTAAAAAAAAATTAAATGTTTTAAAGTCTGAATAATTAACTTGGAAACTTAGTTTACTTCAATTTCTGAACAGGTTTCTATTAATTTAAAGTTAATATTTAATCTGTAAAATATTCAGGTTTAATACTCTGCTCTCAGAAAGCATTTAATTATGCAATAGGCAATAAGAACATACAGAGGTCTTGATCACAGCACAAACTAACAAAGAACAGAATTCATCAAATAGCCTGGGAATTAAATATGTCCAAGCACATACAAATTGATTCCTAAACTCTGTTCAGTCTTAAGGCAGTTCTGTCTCATACCAACTATCAAATTGTTTACCTAGAAACAGCAGAACAAACTGCCAGTTTGAAAGTAGAATGGGGAAACTAGCTACAGCCTTGTTACCTATGCTCTCTTATAGAAACAAGTATCATTAATTCATTTACTATCATTTATCCACTTTTGTACTTCTTTATATATTAAAACAAAAGTAACCAGATCTTAATGATTAGACATGAACATTTGAAAGATATTTAAAATATTTAAAACACTGAAGTGCTTGCCAGGTAAGGGATTTGGTTTTTGATGTGATTTTTTTTTCATGCAATGACCACGAAACCCAAATATCATTATTTGCTCCAAAAAGGAGCAAGTCAGCTGGAGAATCTGGTAGGCACTGAAAACTGTGCAGGAGTTTAGATGATCTGATATTTACACATTAAAAAGCCTCATAATGCTTTCTCTAAAAAAGGCCTATGAAACTGCAACTCAGGTTTGACTTGGGTAATACTTTTAAATATACATTAAAAATCCTTCAATAGCAAAACTAAGCTGCACAGAAGAAATGGATGATTTATACAATACCCGCAAATGAGTACAGAATAATTAAGATCATTTTAAGCAACTGATGTTTCTCTCATGAATTCCTCAAGGACGGTGACTACATTTCTGGCTTCTGGCATTTCTGCATGTTCTACTTTAACAATCTTCAGAAGGATGTCTCCACTGCCACAGTTCTTTAGAAACATGTAGCATTTGAACAGGGCGTAGTGGTTCATCTCAGCCTGGCGGATAAACCTCTTCAGGTTGTTAATGTCTTGTATAGCCTGGGAAAAGAGTAACAGAGCATTTTCTTATCCTTCTACATGGGAAGAAAACATACTGTTGTGTGGAAAAGTGGAGGAAGAAGAGCAGGAGAAGCAAAAGCATTTCCCATAGGAATTTTATATTACTGCTCAAGAGTCATATAAGAACTGAGTTGCTGTCTTTGATGCATATTACCACTGTTACTGTAATGATGCAAAAATGTGTGGACACCACAACTGCGTATGTCCAAACTTGTAGCAAGAGTTCTCCTATTATGACAGATCACCTAAAAAGTTTTAACTACTGAATCCATGTTACCCAATTACAGGATATTGTGTGTGCACAGCTCAAATTAATGGTATTTTAAGAACAAAAGAAAAAAAAAAAGTGGGCTTTATTTTAATTTGAGAAAATGCCTTTGGAGTACTCGCCAAAGAAACTTTCACACTACTTTATATTCTGGTCTTGTCAACTACAGTAAACCAGTCCTCAACTTAAACTTCAGAGTTAATCAGTTAATGACATAGACATCATAACTCGAAAATTTTCTTTGCTGCAAAAAGAGTATTTGCTCTCTCAGTTATCCTGATGTCTTCTCCAAATCTTTAACATACACGAACAGGTACCTTCAATTTGAAGTTTTCCAAAATCTGCCGGAAGAGAAAGGGATTTCCACCTTCAGCACCATTCACAAAAGCATGCATCCAGTCCTCACAGAATCTGTTGCTTCCTGTTACATGTTCAGGAACATCAGAGAAGAGATGAGTAGAAGTAAATAAACTCAACATTAAATACATAGCTGCATTCACCTGGTTTAGTCACTCTCAGAAAACTGACAATAGTATGCCTGGGCCAGAAAATAAGTCTTAAGAAAAACATGTGGAAAAGAAAAGCAATCATAGCTACAGTAATTACATGAAATTCTGTTCTGATTGTTGAATCCCTTTTCACAACATTTGTCAAAAATACAACGGAGAAAAGTAAGTTTTGGAGCTTCCCCGAAGTGTACAAGTTGTAGTTTTGTGGTCCGCAAATTAAATGCACCATGGATTTTATTATCAACCATTTTCAAACCAAATTTCCAGGGTGTCTGGTAAAACAAACTACTCTGCTACCTCACAGGAAAACAGGTGTTCTGTTTCTAGACAGAATCCAAACTTTCTAGGCATGAACCTATGAGCTTCTGAATACCCTCAACTACCTGTAGTATCCATAACTCTCAGCAGCTGAGGGATACAAGGGAGTAAGGTGAAGTATTCACAGCTGTCATCTCACCTGCATTATGCAGCTGAGGCTGAGGTCCACTGCAGTCTACAATCATTGACTTGTGCTGTTCCTCAGTCATGACAATACACAAGGAAGTCATAGTGCCTTCCTGAACAAGTCCTTGGAGGCTGGCAGCTGCCAGAAACCTGACACAAAGAGCTCTTGTGAACTGCTTGCTGCTTTACAGCTCCTGAACAGCAAGAACAGGAGGCTGTCATACACAACAGCCAAGTTACTCAGGCGTTCCTTGGTCTCACAGTATCTTTACCTGCTAATGTCTTTTTCTGTTCTTTCATCTGCATTTTTTACTTCCACAGGAGTGTAACTCAAAGCCTTAAAATGAAGAAAAGAAAATTAAAAAATGCAACTTCGATCTTACTTCTGTTGCTAATCTCATAGTTACTAGCAATAAATACAAGATCTGGGCCATTTAAAAATTGTTCTTTTCAGAGAAAGATTAGAAGCTAAGGGAATTAATTTCTCTTTCCAGTGAGGCACATACACAATACAACATCTCTTTTGGTTCAGAGGACTTTACAGCAGGGACAACTTTCTCACGCTGTTTCTAATTTTCTCATTTTTATTTCAACATGGACTCTACTGTGTAATTTAAAACGAGTTAACTATAACAAAAATGAGAAAAGAAATTGCTATGTGCTTCCTTAGCAATAACATTTTAAACAGGTTGGAGTCACTGAGGTTCCTTCTGAACCTCTGTTCGTTACCCAGTTTGAAATGCACTTACAGCATGTAACAAAAAGGCAAGTTTCTCCTGGAAGAGCTGAACTACTCTCTGAATAGGGCATATGGCATTCTCAAACCAGCTCCTCAAGTAGGGCTTAACGCAGGTCTCCAGTGTTTTATGCTGTAACAAGTTGAAAGATGAAAACTTTAGCTGCAAAGTACATTTCTACACAAATAGAAGCCTATTAATAAATTCAATGGGTATTTCACGTCCCCACGACAATAATCTCTTCGATTTTTAGGATATTTGGATGTCAGACCTTTCTCAATTTCAAACCACAGTAAAATAAAATAATGAGTTTGACATTTAAAGCTATGCTTATGTGGAATACAGCAGTGAAGGGTTTTGCATCTTAAGAGAACTGTAATAATATGATATACACTGAGCAAAGACCACACGACAGCAGACAGGATCAGACAGAACCTCAAAATGCATTTTCTGTTAGAAAAACTGTGACAAGAAAAGCACTAAAAATCCTTCTTTAACATTCAGAAGTGCTAAGAATCCAGGTGGACACTGATAGCTTTCCTGTAGACCAGTATCTTTTATTAGTGAATCACCTTCTCTGTGAATCTAACTCCAAGTGACCTTTAAGAGATTTATGGCTGACACAAAGTCTCTTTAGACACTCATTTTAACTACAGTCAATCAAGTATCTCTCACAGTGTTTCATACTGGTACTTAAGAACTTACTTTCTCTCTATAGACGAAATCTTCCACATTGTCCTAGTAATTAATTTGCATAAATAGTAATTTTCACCACTTAAAAAAAAAAAGTTAGGCCTTACCTCCAAAGCAAGGTTTATCTTCAGACTTTGAATGTATTTGTCCAGCTCGAGTCTGAAAGTATCTTCTTAAGGAAAACAAGATGCATCAGTCAGGACCTGCATTTTTCCCTTTCAGTAGGGCTCTTACTTACATTTTCAGTTACTGGCTGTGCACAAAACAAGCCAATCTCAAGCAGGAAACGGACTCGATGAGAACATAATTTTTACATCATCTGCCTCCCCACACAGATAAAGAAATTTAAGTAAGGATATAGTTCCAGACCTTTCTCTGAGCCACCTAAGAAACAAGCCACGTATTCTGGAGCACTGATGTCCAATTCTGGTGTTGTCATTTCTAGAAGATTTTCTTGTTGGAAACGACAGTAATAACAACCAACTTTATATTCTGGTATGCTATGCAGAAAATAAATAATTATTTTGTTACAGATAGATCACAATGGTGGAAAAAGCAGACATGCATGATTTCTGTAAAGCATTTTCACCCACTAGCACTGGTGGCTCCTATATTCATATACAGAGCTCTTCAATCTTCTCTTTTTCCTCAGTGGTGTGATCAGAATAGTTTAAAAGGAAATAGTCATAAACACATACAGTATTTTTTAAGTATTCAAATAGTCAATTACTTACTATAATATTTTTCTCAAAAAGCTACCTAGAAAAAGAGGACAGTGCCATTTTGTCAAGCTGTTATTAACAGCAGCAGAATGTGGAATCAAGATTAAATTCCAATGCAGCAGCAGATGGGAAGATGTGCTATGCTGCCAATGTTTCTTGCAGATTCTCATTCACAAACAATTTTTACATTTACCTCAGCCCCACTGATGCTACATTCCCCATTCCTTCAAACAGGGCTCCTTTAGTAAGACGTTTAGCGATGAAACTGCGCAATTCAGTCTCTGCTTCAGCTGGTAAGTTAGTGTCCAGCAAGGAGAGGCTTTAAAAAACAAGAAAACATTAGCAAAAAAGCCCAAATATTATTGGTTTGTTTCTCTGAACAAGTGCAGAACAACCTACTTCTAAAAGAGGGACCACTGTGATGTCTCTCTGGCTTACTGCTAACTCACACTCTGTGACTTCTGCCCCACCAGAAATGCATTCAGTGGTTTGCCAGCTTGAATAGCAGTCTGGACCTGTGCTGTCAGCTGATGCTGAACTCCCCAGCAGCAAGAAGTCACTGTCTGGCCCTGGTTGCTATGTTTCCCTAGCTGTAATGCAGAACAACAACTTCATTTACAGACCTTGTGAAAAGACAAAATGTACATTTTAAATTGTTCAGTAAATTTTGATTATCTATTATCTACGTGAAGACCTAAGCCAAAACAGAAGCAAACAGAGTTCAAACTCAGAGTTGATAGTTTATGTTCCATACATTATCTGAGCTCTGTAGTTGTGTCCGTGCCTTAGGTTATTCCACAGAAAGCACCCGGGGAATTTCAGTACACTTTCACAAAGATTTCTGCTTTGAAGGGACTTCAGTGTACTTGCTCACTATGCTCCTGACAGCAAAAGTACGGCAAAGATTTCAAAATGGGATGTTACAAGCAATAATTTTGTTCTGCAGATCGGCTTTACCTGAAGTCTTCGCTGGAAGGTGTTTCTGCCGCCGCGCTGCCGGGACTGCCATCCCCACTGTCTGCTCCCTGCTGGCAGGATCTGAAAAGAAAGCCATTCCTAGGATCGGTTTTACAGTCTTACCACACAGCACAGGGAAAAGGGACTGCAGCGGGGAAAGGTATGGCCCGAGGGTGTTTTATACCTAGGGTAGGGAATCGGAATCGGGACGTTATGTAAGGGGAGAAAAATTTCTTCGGGGAGACAAGGAAAAAACTAACGCTGGGAACTGACAAGGCCTGGAAACGGGCTCCCCGAGGGGCGACCCCAGCGCGCAGCCGCCCGGCCAGACCCTGGCAGGCCGTGGCGGCGGCCCCTCACCTGCAGCTCCGGTAGCTGTAGAGGCTGTGGTAGGTGCTGCCGTGCCGCTCCGGCCGTCGCTCCTCGCCCCCGCCGCCGCCCTCCTCGCTGCTCTCCAGTTCCCGCTCTTCGCCGTCCGGCAGCGTAGGCAGCATCCCGGCCCGAGCCGCCGCCCGCGCCGCGGGGAATGCGGCTTCGCTGCCTCCGCCCGGGCTGCGCCTCACTCACCCCCGCTGTCGCGGCCCGCCCGCTCCGGGCCCTGCGCTCGCCGCCCGCCGCCCCGGAGGCAGGGCCGGGCCGAGCCGGGTGGCGGGGGGGTAGGCGCACGGCGGGGGCTGCGCTACGGCGTTTGCCCGCCCCGAGAGGGTGTCCCCACGCCCCTGAGCAGGCTGCGGCCGGCTGCTGGGAGGAGCGTGAATTGGCCGAGGGTTCACTGCGGGGCGGATTTCGAGGGCTTGGAGCGGTGGGGGTGAGAGCGGCACACTGGTTAGCTCAGCCTTCTAACCGACTCGCAGATGAGCCCCGCGGTGCGGGGAGCAGCTCCCGCTCGCAGCCTGCGGCAGTGCCGCCGCGGGAAGCTGGCAGAGCCACCGGGATGCTCGGGGGGGCCAACGCGGACACCCCCCTCCCCCCATAGGATGTAACTATAGCAGAGGGGCCAGGCACGGAAAGCTTTGCTGGGAGGTGAAGGCTCAACGCATTTCGGTGCTTTCCAGCACTCTCGGAGGGCCGCGCTCCCCACAGCGCCCCCCCGTCACCAGCCGGCTACATGCACACAGTAACCACCCCCAGAGCACTGTTCACAGCGGCCTGTTTAAGCGATAGGGGCGCTATGCCAGTATGATTTAACTGGGGGGGAAAAAAAAACCCACCAAACGGTTTCTCCTTGACACTAAACGCGAAGGCGAGAAACACAACGAGCTGCGTAACCGCTCAACTCTACCCCGCCAAGACCCACCGCCCCGACTGAAACAAAATGGCGGCCGAGAGCCATCGCGAGGCACGGCGGGAGGGTCGGGAGCCCGTCACGTGGGCGCCACCCCCTCCCGCCGCGCCGCGGTGCAGGCTGGGAACTCGGAGGCGGCGGCACCAGGAGGGACTGTGGCGGCCATTTTGTGTCTGCCTCGCTCGCCTCCGCGGAGAGGCTGGTGAGGGCGTCGCGACTCAGGGAGGAAGAGCTCGGTTCTCTCCTTTCTGTGTAGGTCGGAGGCGCTGCCGCCATGGGCCGTAAGAAGAAGAAGCAGCTGAAGCCTTGGTGCTGGTATCCTTCAGTGTGGGACGAGGCGGGTGTGGGGAGCTGGGTGGGGGAGGGGAGCGGAGCGGCCTGGCTCGGTCGGGTCTCTGTTCTTTCCCGTCCTGTCCCGTTCGCTTTCTCCGGCTTCTCGTTCTCCTGGAGTGGGGCTCTTTCATTCTCTTCACCCCCGGCCCGCTTTAGTTTCGTGCTTGGTCCTGTTCCGTTTCTGCGCCCCTCAGTGCAGGGATGCGGCCTGGTTCGTGTCCTTCCTTTGCGTCTCTTTCCCCCCCCTCCTCCTCCGCCCCGCGGCCTTGTCGTGCGGCCTAGCCGGCCCGCTCCCGCCTCCCTTGCCTGAGGCCTCGGCCTCACATCCGATCCGTAAAGCCGGGGCAGGCCGAAGCTTCTCCTGGCCGGCCGCCTGTCCCTGGCGCTCCTGTGCCGGGGCCGTGAGGAAAATGGAGAACCGTCTTTATCTCCCGGTGGGAAGAATATTAACGCAGGAAAACCCCACCTCTGATAAATACTCAAGAAAAAGTGGGGCAGATGTATTTTAAAGAGACTTTTTGAAAACTGGAGGGGAGCTTTCAAATTTGTAGCGGTTGTTCAATCAAATCCCGTGTAATTTCTCAATATCCAGAAATACTGGTGGATTTTCTGAGTTTGCTCCTTCACGGTCTGCTTTTTTTTGAGGTGTGATTACAGATTTGTCTTTTATCTCTCTCTCAGGTGTTTCTGCCCGTATCTAAAATTGTTTAATAAATGTGTAAACTACTCGGAGATCTTTTATAGTTCTGTGTTGGAAGGCATCTGTGCTTCTGTTCTTATTAATATATTTCTAGTTTTGGTGAAAGTGAGGGACACGTTAACAAGGAGCAGCTAATAAATGGCAAATGTGTATTTGTCTCACATAGGAAGATATGTGTGAAGTGTTTGGTGAAATATTAATGCTGACCTACAGGCAGGAAATTGCTTTTTGCTTCTGTCACATAAGTGTCTGGAAAGGTCTTCGCTTAAAATCTTTCTGTTTAAAAGCAGTTCTTTAATGACTGCAGTGAATTACGCAGTGTTATAAGGATTGATAGCTGGATAACTGAAAAAGGAGAAGAGAGGAATTTTTAACTGAAACCTTTGTTCTCTTTTATAAGGGCTAGCTACCAAAACTTGTTAAATAGACGGGTCTTCTAAGTATATAGCATGGCTTCCCTTTTGTGGATTTCAAGTCTATTTCTTCTTTAATGCTTTAGTAACTTTATTTTCATCTACAGCTACATTGAGAAAGACTGAGTCTGCTTAGAAATAACTAGGACTTGAAAGACATGTCAAAGAATATGGAATCAAATGATGATTCTGATTGTGTACACCGTTCTTGCCAGTTTTGTACCTGTCTAAAGAGGGAAATTCTGGATGGTGTGAGGGGGAGGTTTGGTTTCAATAAATATTTCGCAAATGCTCAGAGATGCTTCTAATGCTGTTTTTTTGTTTGTTTGGGGTTTGGGTTTTGTTTTGTTTTTAGGGCAGATCACAATAATGCTAATTAGTTTAGTATTATATAGAAGGTCACTTTCAGGATTAAATGTTTCCTTAACAGTCTTCTACAGGTATTGTAACAGGGATTTTGATGATGAAAAAATCCTTATACAGCATCAAAAAGCAAAGCACTTTAAATGCCATATATGTCATAAGAAGCTGTATACAGGACCTGGTTTAGCTATACATTGCATGCAGGTAAGAAGTTTTAGGCTTGTAAAGCAAGCTTTTCTTAAGAGTGTCTAAAATTGGAATTAATAGTGATCTTAAAGTGGTGGGGGGTTGGGGGCTACCAGAGTCTTAAAAACTGATGAGAAAAAAAAATGGCAATAGTCTGTTTCTAGAACAGGAGTCCTGCTGTGTCAGCAGTCAGGTGGAGAGGATGCAGTAGAGATCTCTGCCATGGTTCTTGGGGTGGAGGAGGAGTGAAGGAATTGTATTGTCTCAGTGTTCATAAGACAAGTTTATGTCAACTGGCTTTAGAAGCTAACAGTAGCTAACATTGATTAGGAAGAACATATCAAGAAAATGCTTGGCAGAGAGATTCTTTTCATTAAGGATGTTCCTTTTTCTATCTTGAAACTGGCTGAAGAACCTGTGGAATCTGATCTGAACTGTGGTCAGGAGGATTTTTATTTTTCTTTTTTTTTTTCTTTTTTTTTTTTTCCTGTAGGTACATAAAGAAACAATAGATGCTGTTCCAAATGCTATTCCTGGAAGAACAGACATTGAACTGGAAATCTATGGCATGGAAGGCATTCCAGAAAAAGATATGGAGGAACGGAGGAGGTTACTTGAACAAAAAACTCAGGGTAAAGTGTAATCTTAACTAGTTACCTTTTATTTCCATGGGCTGTTTCTTACTAATACTACACTGTGTGATGCAGGTCTTGCTTCTCAGAAGACAGGGGGTTGGGTTTATGCGTTCTCAGAAGACAGGGGGTTGGGTTTATGCGTTCTCAGAAGACAGGGGGTTGGGTTTATGCGTTCTCAGAAGACAAGGGGTTGGGTTGTGTAGAAGGTTAAGAGATGCTTTTCCTGTTCAGAAGTAGCTGTATGCTAGTGCAGCCCTAACAATCACCTAATTAATATGGGGATGGGGGCTTTATTTTTGAGGGTAAATGGAGGAAAGGCCAGGGGTGATACAAGCTTGATGATGCCCAAATACTTAGACTTCTTTGCTGTTGAAGTATACCTTTGTTTGAACTGCTTTGGTTTATTCTGGAGAGTATGAGACTAACATGAAGGAAGACCCCCATTTTTCTTGATGGTCGTTGCAGATAAAATTAAGTTCCTAGAATATTATTTGCCTTCAGTCTGATCACACACATTCTACTTTTCAGCAGAGAGCCAGAAAAAGAAACAACAGGATGATTCTGATGAGTATGAAGATGATGAATCTGCAGCTTCAACATCATTTCAACCCCAGCAAGTTCAGCCACAGCAGGGTTACATTCCCCCGATGGCACAGCCAGGTTTGCCTCCTGTGCCAGGTGCGCCAGGGATGCCTCCAGGTGAGCTGGTGTTTTAAGCTAGTTACCACCAAAAAACCCAAAACCCAACAACTAAGGAGAAACACAAATTCCTGCTTGAATGCTGGAATAATTATCTGCCCTTTCTAATGCTGGGTGTTACAGATCCAGAAGAGTTTTGCAAGGTTCACATAAGCAGTTTCATCTTTTCTTCCCTCACTTTGTGTGTGCACACACATTTTCTTTTGTGAAGTAGATTAAGGTTTGCCACCTAGATTGCAGGAGTATGGTAGTGAGGCAGATCAGTACTTTAAGCACTAGTCTACCAATTATATTTGTTTGTTGTATTTTGTAAATGGGGCAGAAAGGCTGCCATGTATCTAGACACTGCTAACATAAAACAGGAAGTTTATGCACAGGCCACGTAGGGATTGAGGAAGTAATTTTGATCAATGACCAAGCGAAAACAAGTCCAGTTTTCTTTAATGCTAAGCCATGTTGGTTGGAGACTTCTGAGAAAACTTACACAGTCTTGCTGGCCTAGGAACAATAAATCTGTTAGTCAGATTTGCAGATAGTCTTTTACATTGCACTGTTTGTAAGCAGTATTATTTCAAAACACAGTCTTTTAGAGCTTCCTGTAAAGCATTTATCCAGTCTAAATTTGTTATATTTGGTGCATTAGCAAATGTCTGCTGTCAAAATTGTTTAAAATTTATTTTTCTTTTAAGGTATACCACCATTAATGGCAGGTGTTCCACCTATGATGCCTGGAATGCCTCCAGTTATGCCTGGAATGCCACCTGGGTGAGTAGCAAGAAATACTTAGTATTACATGCTCATGTTGTTCATTCTAAGCTGTCACAGGAAAAAGTAAAGCTAATTAGAAAAATGTACATAGGAATCTGTGAATTCTGTAATGTTAATAGTAAGAGTAACCAAAGAACTGGATGGCTGTAAACCAACGTTAAAAATATGGCCAAACTGAGTTTATGTGTAAAGTATGTTTTCTTTCTCTTAACTTTGAGTAGTAGTATAATTGAAGTTTTGGTGTGTTGGTTTAGAGCCTTCTGTGAACCACTGTTCCTTTATGTGTTGCACATACATTGTGCTTCTGGTTATCACTCATCAGCCTAACAGGGAAAAAAAGTACTGGATCATTTACATTTTTCTTGTATTTTGAGCAAAAGTAAGATGTTGGTTTTTATGCTTGTTTTAATGGGGTTGACACCATACCCTATCACAATGTGTTTGGAAAGTCACAGTTAGATTTTTGATTTTGTCATAAATTTTCACAGATTACATCAACAGAGAAAATACATGCAGTCATTTTGTGGTGGAAACATGTAAGCATCTCATTAATGTAATTCTAGGTACATTCATTATGCCATTTTATGTCATGTTCTTGATAAGCTTGAAATTGTCTTACTGAAAACCTCTGAATATTGCCTAAGAATTTGGGGGAAATGTCTAGTTAGGTTTTGTTACTGTATAGTATCTGAATTTTTTTATGCTTTATCTAAATCTATGTGTTACGAGAAGTGCATTCCACAAAATATTAACAGAATAGACCCTTAGGGACTTAGAACTTCTCTTGAACGTGTACAGCTCCGTGTGCTGCATTCTTCATAGTGTAGGATGTAACTGCAGGAACCTTGTTTCTAAGTCTTAAAGTCCACTGAGATGAAAAGTTCTCTTCTGAGATGTATATGTTGTTTTAACAGTCTAAATTTAAAAATCATCTCAGTTGAACATCGTGTGGATGCACATCATGACTAGGTTTTTTGGGGTGGACACAGAGCAGAATTTTATCAGGCTTGCTGGTGCTTTAAACTCTTACGCTCTTGGTCCTTCTTGAACTCTTTGTTACTATGCTTTTATGTAATTAATCTTAAATTTTGCTTACTTAATCTGATTATCCTTTCTTTGAAAATTAGCAAAGAATTAGGACCTAGGAAGCACCTTTGTTTTAGTGTGACACTATTTCTGCAGTTTCTCAGAAAATTGTCTTTCCGGTCGCAGCAGGTAGTCTGACAGATAGTTGTCAAAAAGGGTGGCAAGACTGACTTTGGCTTCCCCAAGTGTTAACCCAACAAAGGGATGACGGGGCTATGTTGCCAGTCACAACTGCTGCCGCACTGCTTGTTCCTTTTCTAGCAGCGGTAGACAAGTTGAGATTAAAAATGTAACAGGGTAGCATTGGCTTTGCAGAATGAGTGCTTGCCTGGGTAGGATGGCTTGTTTCGGTTTGGGAACAGCAAGAGTGAAATTGTCTTGACTGTCAGACAAATAGGAACGGCTTCTTAGCAGGGTTTTGGTGTCCTCTTGGCTGCTACGCATCTGCTTATCTTGCTAACTATAGTAGTAAGCATTCCTTTTTTGTTTCCATAATGCAGCAGCAAGTGCCTGAAAAAATTAAGCAAACTTAGGCTATGTTTATTTCCCTTCTCCCCCCTGTAAACAAATTTTACATATTCATCTCTAGCTTGCCAATTTATAAACACTTAGTGTTGTAGACAGCTTATATTTTATGTAGTCGCAGCCCTGTCCAGGAGGAATTTGCTTATATTAAGGGTTGTATATATGGTTTAGTTGGGGAATATGTATTAAATTGTAGTATGGTGTAGTAGGTAAAGATGAAAAGAATCATTTAGATGCCAGCTTTCTGTTAGGAAATAAAAGCCTTTTTTTCCCCCCCCCCCCCCTCTCTGGGTATCAGTAGTTAGGGGAAAAAAAACCTGAACACCAAACCTGGTTTTAGTATGAAGGAAAAGTATGCTTTAATAGGGACTTCTTATTAAAAAAAAAAAAGAATTAAATCCCACCCTTCTGTGCTTAGCGTAGGGAATATATACTGTAATTGAAACTCCAGAAGCTTTCTTACCCTGTCGTCTCTGCTCTGCTTTTAGCAGTGTTTTGTGGATAGTTTCAGAGATTTGAGTCATCTGCCATTCACTAGAGGAAGGAGCATGTTTTACAGTACTATGAGGGTGCTGTAAGCACAAGTAGGCTTGTGATGTCAGAAAGGCTCGATTGCAGATGTACAGCCATTTTAGTGTGATTGCAGTTAGCCGATTTTCCTACTTTAAAGCTTTCTGAGTGTACTAAGATCAGGTTCTTGGAACGCTCTGCTGAAACTAGTAGCCTGAAATAGATTTCAACAAACACCTGTTCTGGGAATCTGATAATAGTGGAAGGGAAAGCTTGAGATACTAAAATTCAAATAAGTCTTTGGGGGCTTTCTTGTTTTTTTTCTTGGGTTTGTTTGCTTTTTCTTGTCAAAAAACCATTTCTGACTGTTGAGAGCTTCTTGAAATTATTTACCATAGTTCTTTATCCAATACAGATATCTGCCAGTTGTCTTAACAGTTTGTCATGAGTGTTCATACCAGTGCTCATTTTCTGTTTAATAGGATGATGCCAATGGGTGGAATGATGCCTCCTGGGCCAGGAATACCACCTCTTATGCCTGGTATGCCACCAGGTAGGTCAGGGTTGTCGAACTCGTACTATGGTGAGAGCTAAATTATATTTATTTATTTTCACTGAGATTTAGTATATAGATTAAGAACATGCAGGCTTATGCCACCACCTTAGTGTGGATTGATTGCCACAGAAGCCACTCTTGTGCACAGCTAAAGGTGTTGATTTATGGCTTTTTTTTAATAAATAATTATTTGTTTGGTACAATTGTAAAAGTTAAAAATAGAATATAGTTTTCTTAGTGCACTTTCTCTGGCTTCTGTTTTGCCTTGTCTCTTTAATGTCTGTGGCTGCAGCTGGAAAAATCTTAATGATGAAAATTTTGGTGATACACCCAAGTAGCAAATTTACTGTATAAAGAGATTAACTGGAAGTTTGTTCTTTTACCACAGCTAGAAGGGGTATTTGTTGAAGTTATGCAGCTCTTAAACAACCTTCAATTCTCAGGGTGTTCCACCTGACCAGCAGCTATGCTGTGATGGCTTGAGAATTGTTGGTTTGCCCGTATTCCTCACTGGAGGGGGGCAGGCCTTTGGGCTTAGTCATCCTGCACAGTAATATGCTGGAACCCATGGGAACTGTTGACTTCCCATCTCTCAACCTCTTCTAGAGCCTTGCTCTCAGAAAGTGCATTTATTGTGACGATGGGCTACAAAAAATAGTCTTGTGTCACTACTCTGTGCTAAAGACCCACAGCAAAGCTGATGTGTGTTTTGGTCCCAGCAAAGCTGATTGATGTTTTGGTCAAGGTTCTGATACCGTTCATAATGGCTGTGTCTTTTGGATTGTGTAACGGTCTCCACGCACTTGGCAGCATCAGCACAGTGTGGTGGGAACAGTTACTGCATTAATTGCGTTGATTTACTGAGAGTGTAAAGTTCATCTTTGAAGGTCTAGTAGAAAACACAACTTAATTCACAGTACTGCTCTGAAGTGTTTGAGGTTACTGCCTATGCATGGACATACATATCGGTGACTGGTGGCATGACCCTTTATCATGTTGTATTTTGCCGTTGTCTTAAAAATAAACCTTTCTTGGGGGAGACTTTGTTTTAAAGAACACTGTGAACAGGAATATTGTTACTTCCTTCAGCCTGATCTGTTACCAATTCTGTGTGGTTTGTAGGTATGCCACCGCCTGTTGGTCCTCGTCCTGGAATGCCTCCAATGACACAAGCACAGCCTGTTACCGCACCGGGCATTCTTAACAGACCTCCAGCTCCTGCTGCAACAGCACCTACCCCACAACCTCCAGTTACTAAACCACTCTTTCCAAGTGCGGGACAGGTAAGGTATCTCAGAGCCTGGAATCTGTTGTTGTATACTTCACATTGCTGCTCTATCGCAGTGTTTGTTTATTATTGAGGAGGCCTAGGAAATGACTGGCTAAGTTTCTTGCTTGTGTTGATTCTTAAGTTTAATTCAGTGTAGTGCTTGAATGAATTTTAAAAGATTCTTTTGTTTGTCTTGTAACAGCCATGAAACCAGACAGAAGTTCTGTAAGCACGTGGGGAAGAAAGGAGTAGGCAAAACACTTCTTTCTTTAATCCCGTTAGTTTGTTGTTTATAAGGGTGCTTTGGGTGGGTGAAGGGATATGTTAGTCAGGTACAGCAATCTGATTGCATAGAATTTTACCTAGAATTTCCCAAGTATAAATATTGACATGACTTGTTCTCTCTCCTGTTCTTTTGAATATGGGCTCTTTGCCAGTAGATGGACTAATTTATTCTGTAGTCTTGTTAAACATTGCCTGAATTAGGAGTAGTTCTCTGAGAAGTTTAGGAGTAAGTTAGGGTAGTAGAAAATTCATTTAAATGTTTTGGGGAGGGAAGTGGGAAATTGATAGTGGCTTGTGACCTCTACCCTTTGATTGCACTTGTGTATAAGTCCTGAAGTTCTTACGTGTTTTCAAGTATGTTGCAGAAACCTTCATAGTGTACTATTTGCATTTTGGACTTCTGCAGGGAAGATACTTGTTTAGAAAAACACAGTCCTTTCGTAAGAAAGGACTTAGCGTAAGAAATCCTTTCATCTGGATACTTTCCACCCATTTCTTTGGAGACTTTTCACTGTTTCCTTTCTTTTATGCTACAGATGGGGACACCTGTCACAAGCTCAAGTGCAGCTTCCTCCAATTCAGAAAGTCTGTCAGCATCTTCTAACGCTCTGTTTCCTAGCACAGCACAAGTACGCAGGAAGTCACAGTTAAAACCAAATTGCTTTGCAACTTAACCCTTTGGACCGTTCTGTAAAATTAAAATTGACTAAACATCTTCAGATAATTTCTGTTCTATTCCTGATTATGTTTAGCTGGTAAAACTGCAGAGTCCTTGATTGAGAGTTGCATCTTACTAGAAATAAGCATCTCAAAGTGCCCAATTTTTCTTAGCGTGAAAGATTGAAATGTTGCATCCTGGTTCTAAAGGGTTAAAAGAGCATGAAAGCAGTTAAATGCATTTTAGTGGGCAGTGGTTAGCTTGATGCATGGTGAAGGCTTTTTAGTTTGTTTTTTAATATGGTACATCATAATGTAGGGAATTTTGTAATTTGAATTATGTTTGGCTTGGAAAGTTCAGATAATTGTAAATGTACAGTGACCAGAAACAAGCATTCTCTCATAATTGAAGGTTGCTTTGGAGATTGCTGTGTCTTCAGAGAAAGCCTGGTAAAGCAAGTTTTTCTTGCTTTCAGTTAATTTAAGAAAAATGTAGGAAAGATAAGATGCTGGAATCTGTAGTGGACCTCATATCTACTTTCACCTGATTCTTCACAGGCGAGATTAAAGATCTATAGAGAGATACTTTGTGAAAATACTGCAGTGTTTTTATGGAGAGAACGCTTAAAACAAAACCCCTGACACAATAGAGCTTTCTTAAAGGTTTAATTAGAGCATTTTAAATACCTGATTTTAATGAACACTAACACTTTGAGCTGTACTCTAAACTAATAGTTGCTAAAGTATGCTAATAATTTAGTGAGAGAACACTGAATTTATACTTACAGGCTCTTTAAATAAAGTAGTGATTCAGGAAAGATTTAGGCATTTACCAAACTCACTATTTGAGATAAAAAAATTGTGAAGGGAGGGGGGTTATGTTGTTCCTTTTTTCTAGTTGTGGCTTTTGACCTGCAAATTTTAGACCTTCCAGTGTGTGCGTGTATGTGTGTATATACTGGGTTTTATTTTGTCTTGTTTTCAGTTGCTCTAGTATGCAATAAGGCTGAACTTTACTTTTGTCAAGCTTCTTATAATTATGTATCTCACTGAAAGGTTTCAGAGGTCTAACAGACATCATTTAAGTTTTCTTAAGCTTTGAGAAATATTGATCCATCTTTGTGTTTCGCAGGCTGCAGCAGCTGTTCCAGGTCCGGTTGGTACTGATTTCAAACCTTTGAATTCTACACCTGCAACAACAACAGAACCCCCCAAACCTACATTCCCTGCTTACACGCAGTCTACAGCCTCAACCACTAGCACGACAAACAGTACTGCAGCTAAACCAGCTACATCTATAACAAGTAAGCCTGCTACCCTCACAACAACCAGTGCAACCAGTAAGTTGATCCACCCAGATGAGGATATATCACTGGTAAGTTAAAATATTTTCATTGTCTTACTGAAAAATGCAATTTATGCTGATATGACTGATTAAGTAGAACAACTTCTGTGCTTTGCATTATGTGTGTTCGAGTAACAGTGAGAGGGCAGAATTAGTGTAACAGAACCACGCATCGAGAAAATGTCTTCAGTTGTGAAGTGATGACTGGCTTATTGCAATGGTCTTGCTGCAGATCTAAGCCTTATTTTTGTTGGTTTGGTGATAGGAAATTACTCAACCCAAAATACAATTTGGATATTTTATAAGCTTGAAGTTTAAAATAGGTACAGTTAATGAGAGTAGGACAGTTTGAAGTGGTCTTGGTGCTGTTATAGCAGTCAGAAATAGGGAATTTATGGCTAAAACGAGTCTTAATTTCAGTTCAGATATCTTCAGGTTTGGGGTTTTTTTGTCTCAACTTGTTACAAGGACAAAGCTTTCTTCAGCTGAGGGAAGACCAGAATTTGTGTTGCATGCAAAATGCTGGATTGGCCAGCATTAACATAGTAACTTTGAAGGCAGTGGGAAAAATCCAGATTCTACCATCTAAGGTTACTAGCAGCAATTTTTGAACTTGTGAAGTAGTTGAAATAGTTTTAGTGCCTGTCATCTACTTTGTTATGCTTTTAATTTACTTAACTTTGGTGAGTTTTAGTCTTACAGTGTATTATGGTTGTCTGTTCCTGGTTTTAGGAAGAGAGAAGGGCACAGTTGCCTAAATATCAGCGGAATCTTCCTCGACCAGGACAAGCTTCCCTGGGTAATCCACCAGTTGGACCAATTGGAGGTATGATGCCACCACAGCCAGGAATTCCTCCACAACAACAAGGAATGAGACCACCTATGCCACCTCATGGTAATCCTAAGTTTCCTAACTTTCTTTTCTTGAAAAGATTTGTCTTTGCTGTAAACTTTATAAAAACTTGACGTGACATATACGGGGGGAGGGCAGAGTGAAGCTTTTTGCAGAATGCAACTTCTGGCCGGTATTTAAAACAAACAAACAAAACCAAACAAACTTCTCTGCATTTCAAATGTTCTGTTTATAGGTCAGTATGGTGCTCATCACCAGGGCATGCCAGGATATCTTCCTGGAGCGATGCCTCCATACGGTCAGGGACCTCCAATGGTGCCCCCTTACCAAAGTGGACCTCCTCGACCTCCGATGGGAATGAGACCTCCTGTAATGTCTCAAGGTGGCCGCTACTGATGCTACTACACACGCTATAATAGGTTTGGAGATTAAACCTTTTCTCATCTTGTGCTGTTAATATAGCCGAGCTTCCGTCAATTAAGGCTTCATTGTGACTTTAAAAAAAAATAAGTATCTTCCCACATGCAAGGAGCTATTGGACATTCTTATTTTACATGGGAAAAATTATTTGGAATAATAACAGGAACTTTTCCTGATGTTGCAATTTATACTGTATGGCTTCTTTTTCATGTTTCATCTAGGTTTTTAGAAGTGAAGTATAGTAAATATGGTTCGTTAAATTGTGAAGGCGCTGGAATTACATGAACATACCACCTTAAAGGCAAGTTCTGTAACATTACGTTGCTATTTGTGAAATGTTGCCTTCACAGCACTTCAAGTGCTGTTGGACTTCATGTCCCCAACATAGTTTGGTGAGGGCTGTAACTGTTCCCAACTACTTGTACATTTAAGTCTGAACTTGTAACAATATTTAATGTATTTAGAGTTCCTCCTGTTTCAGGGTTTAAGTAAACTGACCCACTAAGGTCGTGTGACTTTTCTGTACTGTTATAAACTTCATTGTAATAAAAGAAGAGAAAAATTTATATGCCTTTTTATTCATGACCAGCTGTGGACAACTGCCTGAAAGGTTTGTACAGATGCATGCCATGGTAGATATTGGTGTAATGAACACGATTATTGGTGCTGTTTTGATAGAATCTGAATTTCTTATTCTAAAATTAAATCACTCCTTAGCTGCACATCTGAGTAGACAAAGACCTGTACACTTATTAACTGACTCCTCAAAAATGAGGCTGCAGGAGGCACACCTTAACTCTTGGTTGTAACTTCTCTTAATGCATTATGTTTGTTTATTTGTGCTTTCTTGTCCTCAATAAATTTTAATGATTTCTAGCCCTGGCACTTACTTGTAGGATATAAGGCATTGCTCTAAGATGCATCCTAGTGCCAGATGTGTCCTGTTAGTTCACTCTTCAACTGACTCTTTAATGTGCAAATGCATATGAATTTCAGGAGCCTTTTAGATGGAGATTTCTAGAAGCTTAGGTGCATGTCACATGGGTGAGTGACATCCAGTTGATGTTGTATTGAAGTTGACCTGCAAAAGAGAAAAAGTAGCTTGACCACCTTCTCAGTGTATAAAAGAGACAAGAGAGGCAAGAGTAATATGTTCCATGCTATTATTTTTCACTTTAAATATTCAGAATTTCAGATCTCAGCAGAGTCTGAAAGATGAACCGTCCATTGTGTGCTATGATCAGATGTTAGCAGAGTTTCTTGAGCCATTTAATGGAAGTGTCTAGAGTAAGAGACCCTTTTATGAGTTCTAATTGTAGTTTTCAAAGAGAGGTCTTCTCCATATGAACCAGTCATTTATCTGTTCATAAAAGTGATAAACTACTGTCAAGGTTGTAATTCTCTGAGTATCTAACATGACTGTTAGTGTGCAGTATTTCCAATGAGAATGAAAATATAGAGGGGAAACTTTTTTGGAGGGAAGGGAAGTGAGAGCTTCCCTGGTCTCTTCACAACAGAGGAAAAAGGAGCGGTGAATTTTTCATTTGCAGGTCAACTTTAAATACATGTTCCAGCCTCAAGCCTTATCTGTGCAATTTAATTTATGGGGATATCCCTTTTTTTTCAGGGTAGGTTAGAAAGATTATTAGTGATTTTGTTTCAATTTATGTTCCACAGATGTTGGCTCTTTTTCTTGAAAGTCTTGGGTTTTTTAGCTGCACTTAAGTACTTCATGTGGCTTTATTCTGTACTGCCTCTTAATAGTCCAGAAACACAGTACAGCTAAAATACTGCATTGTCTCAGCCTCGAACCTGGGGTCATGGAATGGCTTATAAAAGCACTAGAGCATTCAGTACGCTCTAATTGCAGCTGAATGACCTTAGTTCAACCATTAAGAATTATCAGGGACTTTTTCTGAAATGTTTAGCAGTTTTAAGACCATAACTCCAAGCCTCTGTTGAGAAGCAGTTCTCTCACTGGTTTCTGCTGATCACCTGTCAGATGTGCAGTATTTGGCTTGCAAATGTGCTGAGTGGGCCTTGACGTCAGATCTTTTGTTAGCTCTTCATCTTGCTTTATACACAAGTCTAACAGATAAAACTGTTTTGCTTAGGCAATGCTTTTATACTCTGGTTTTCTTCTGGTTTTATTTATCTAATAAGGATAATTTCAAAATAAAACAGTAGAGGATTTTTACAGTGTCTTATATTCATCCTTGATCTTCTGCTTTTCAAACTATAGAACTTCCTGCTTTTTCTGAACATCATATTGCTGCTGTAAGGAAGCTTTGTCCTGCCCCTAGTAAAGTAAATGCCTTCTCCCTTGGTGTCTTCTGTAACTCATTGGTGTGGTGTTTTCAGACCCCTGCTTTTTCTGGGATGAATACTTGAAAACCTTACTGCATGTACTGTTAACTCAGCATATTCTGCAAGTTGTATTAATTAAGAGTTACCCTCTTTATTATAGTGAATGTCTCATGGTTCTGATAATAGTACCTTTTTGTAGCTAATACTACATAGACTTATAGCTTGAATGCATTTTAAGATTGAACTTTACTTAGTAGTAATGTTATGATAATCCCTCAACTAAGTACTGCCACGTATTATTCAGATGGTATTCTAATAATCTTCAGCAAGCAGGTGAACAGTTTGTCCATGATTTTTCATGTGGACCCTTACTCTGCTGCTCCTGTCATTTCTGTGCTGCAAGAGCTGTGATGTGGCTACCTTTAGTTACTCGTGTGTCTCTTGTGTGTACTCTTCTGTCAACAGTCACATATTTCAGTGCATTTCTTGTCTGTTGGTCCTTGCCTTCATTTCTTTGGATACTGCTTCTTAATGTTCAGAGAGTTGGATTTATGGTGCACGTTCCCAAAAAGAGGAAAACTACTTTGAATGTGGCATTTGCTTGTACAAAGGCTAAGGCTTGGCTTACAGTACAAACTTAACGTAGTTGTGCCAGCAAAATCCCTGATGTAATGCAGCCATGCAGACAGGGTTTTTTTCTTTAGTTAATCTCCCTGGAAAGAGATTGCAGAAGCCTTTATGGTGACAGAACAGCATCTCTCTTTTATATCTGCTGCAGGACCCTAGAGATATAATTGTGTAAGCAGAAGCTTTGTTTCTCACTTGTTGCCTGAATTTGCCATGGCAGATTTTAGAGTAAAATTAAAATCTGCAAGTGAATTTTGATCAGTCATTAACATGGAATGCAGTGTAAATGCTGAATTAAAAAAAAAAAACAAGGATGTAAGGAAGTGTTCAGACACAGGGAAAATACATTTAGCAAAATACTTAGAATTTATAGCTTCTATGACTTATTAAAAAGTTCTAAATTATTTTGTCCATAGTCTCTCAGTATCCTTATGAGAGGCTGATCTCATATCTGCTGATTTATTTTTTTTTTAGAGTGAAAGGGATGAGTCTGGCATGAAAGAACCTTGGAAATGCCTGGGCTAGTTTTTCAGAAGTCTTGTTATGACTGTTTCATACTGCCTTTAGAATGTCTTTCTGCCTTTAGCAAAGGTTGCTTTAAATAGAGACTTGGAATTTAGCTGGCTTATATGGACTAAAAATTTCTTCTTTTGGATCTCTTGGATTTATTTTTTTTTTTTCTTACACAGATGAGATTTTTAGGTGCTGATAATAAATTTGAGGCTGGGATGTATATCTAATAATTTCAGTGGATAACTGTTCCTCACTCTGTGCATGCATGGGAGAATATAAACAAGCTTCTAGAAACAAATTCAGCTGCATCTGCCTTCTGTGTTTTCTGCAGTTATTTTAGTGTATGGAGCTCTTGAGCAGTACTTATATAGAACCGTATAACTGTTTTAAAACGTGGATAAAATTGAATATATAACCTGCAGTTATTTTATAGGAAACAAAGAATTTGCATACAAGATAAAAAAAAAAAAATAAAAAAAAAATCAAGATTACTTCAGTTTCTTAAACAGCAAGAAGGGCATTATGACTCTTCAGTTAAATTGAGACTCCCATATAGCAGTCTGTGAGCTGGGGCTGCGATTTAAAGTGGTAACTAATGACACTTAATAGTAGATGTCTTAATAATTGTACTGGTCTAGCTTCTACATAAATACTAAGGTGAGGGTGAACATTTTTGGTGGCCGATGGAATCTTAACTCTAGCTTTTGTAAACTAGTACAGTAAATACTATCAGTTATGGGAAAAAATGGCCCAAGACAACTGACTTATGTTCCATTGATCAAGATACAAAGCAAAACAAACCATTCAATTCAGAAGTAGCTACCAACTGTAAAAAGATTTGTTTGGGCCTAACAAAACAGGTGCTATAGCAGTCATTTTCTTTTGTTTGCTTGATCACTGGAGTTTTGTTAACTTGAATGCATGTCTTTCACTTAATTGGGTCATGTTTTTTCTAAAATTTAAATTTTTCTTCTTCCTATAGCCCTGCCATAGGACAGGCTGAGGCAGAGTCTCAGTGTTGCCCTGTTCAGTCTGAGGCAAGTGGGATTTATTTTATTCGTTCTGGGGGCTTTCACAGCTTTATGGCTGTTGGATATTTATGTCCCCAAACTTGCAGCAAGTTTGGTGAAGGCCCCTAAATTTATTTTAACTTAGGTTTTTTATTCTCTTTTGGTAGATGGGCTCTATATTAATATTTATCCTTTTATTATTGTTGTGTTTTTAAGAGTCTCAGGGGGAGGGAACATGTTTTAAGATGGATGGGTACCATTTATTTTAATGGAACACATTTCCTTCAAGGCTGCTCAGTTGTCCTTCAGCCATACTCCCCACACACACACTCCCCCTCTTCCCCTGCATTGCATTTGTGCTGTATTTGTTTTGGGATTTGGTAACGTGACTGTGTGTAGTCTCCGAACTAGTGGCATGTATCTATCAATTACTAATGTTTCCTCTTCAGGGGAGATATATCTATCCAAGTGCTTAAAATATTTAGGTTTTCATTAGTAAGTGACAATTACAGTCACAAAATTGTGTAGCCTAAATTATAGAATAGAGTTGTTTTCGGAGGAGATTAAGATGTTAATACAGCTGCATACATGAGCTGCACCACAACAAATATTAATGTAGAGCCCTGTGAAGAAAGAAAAGATTCAAGGTGGTAAAGGAGAGTAGAAGAATGAGAAATGGAAGCTGCAGATTTTTCAGTTTGTTGGTTTCAGGGAAATCTTTCCCTCAAGTCTCTCAAATACACCAAACTTCACGGTATTTGGCTATTGCAACAACACTGAAAGCCACAGCGCTTTTTCGAAGCCTATTTTGTTACCTATTCAGAATTTGCTTAGGTATGTGCTTATCTGAAGTTCCTTCTTTCACACAGCAACTAGCAGAAAGTTTCACGCTTTGTGGAGAAAAATCAGCTTTAGAGTGTTGCTGCTCACTGTGTTGCAGGTACATTGACTTCAGATGCTTGAGGTTGGTTAAAGACAACTTCAGCTTCAGAAGAGCAGCTTTTGTCCAAGGAGATCTGTCAGCCTGTCAACAGGGAAATAGAAAATTAAGAAATGTTGGAAGTCAGGTTTTTTGGCTATTTTTTTTTAACATTTTTGAGATATTTTTAAAATTTGTGATGAGCATAGCCTTGTTTCATTTCTTCAAGAGTTTGCTAAGTGATGACCCCCAATGCGATTTCCAGTAATCTTAACTGAAGGATAGAGCTGTGTTTCTTAATTTACAAGAGTGGATTTCACATTCCTGTCCTACTTTGTTTTGGTTTGGTTTTTTGATGGTTGCTTTGTTTGTACTCTACCCTTTGCATTTTTCCTGTGGAAGCCCCTCCCACCCCCAGTTGTCCAGACTGGAAAATTGACATGTCCTCTGTTAATTGTTTCAATTGATCATGGCATTGCTTTTCTAGTTCTCATTTTGGTACCACCCTTGATAACAGTGAAGATGAGAACAACACGATACACTATTGCAAGTAATATTTGTTTCACATGTTTAGTCCACAGGAGCGTTTATTTGGCTTAGTTCTTATTTTCTTATAATGTTTAAGGAAATGGTTTAACAAAAAACCAATATGCGGTGTGGCTCATACTTCTTGCTTTAAGAATCTGACTCTCCTAGGGATTCAAAATGAAAAATAGGTACATTTTAAATGCCTGATACTGAACTTTATCGGTTTCCATTTCAGACTGATGCAGCACTAGGTAGTTTTTATCTGGCTACTGATACTCAGCTTGTCATCAAGCACCGAAAGCTAAAATTCAGATAAATATTCTGTCTTGTGTGCTCTGCAGTACCCTACTTAGATCCACACTTGGGTTGTGTCTCATAAGTTGATAGCCTGATGAGAACTAAAAGTTACTTTGATCACTTTTTGTTGAAGATAATTAGGTTTGGCATGTTGTGGAAAAAAAGTCTCCAAAATGCAGTTCCTTTTTCAACTGTGTCCTTGTTCAAGCTCAGTATACTAATGCTTTGGAGCAAATGAACCGATTCTTTGTGTTTTGGCATGGTTTTTGAGCAAAACATAGCATTTCTCAGCACTGCATTGCTGTAGATTTTTTTTTTTTCCTTGAAGCTGCTTTTAGACAATTCCAAGAAGTCTCTACTTCTGAAAGATGCATTGTGCATTAACCTTAACACATTAAGGTGTTTCTGTGTGCATTAAAGAGGGGATTGACTCCGGGTTTTCCTGCTACACTATAAATACAGCTCGTGATTTCTGGTGCGTAGTTCACGCATCCTGCACTTCTGTTCTTTATATTCCTGTCCTTTCCATAGGTCTCTAAAGGACTGGACAGGACAGGTCTTTTTTTGTTCCCTCTTTGGGAGTTGGTAGCCTTAGCAGATTACATTCCTGTTACTCTCATCTCTTACCACACACTGATGTTTTTCCTTAAATTTGCATCATGACGATGTGCAGTTTTCTTTTGCTTTGTGTTTTGTCCTTAAAGATATATGTGCAAATGCTGCTGTTTTTCTAGTCACGAGGATGCCATAATGGCTCTGTGACTTTTGCCAGGAGTATCTTCTCAGCTATTAACCCAACTGGCCTGTCATCTCTTCTAAAACAACTTGTCAGATTCTCATCTAGAGCAAGTGGTTCATATTTTTGTGAAGTTCTCTTAGTAACATTTTCCTTCCTGCCTCCTTGTGTGGATCTAAGGGGGAGAGTCGAAAGAAAAGAAATTTATCCTGTAACTGAGGTGTCTTTATTTTGAAGGGCAGTAGTGTGTTTTAACTGACACTCCCTAGCTGCAGCTCTCAGTATTGCAGCAGCCTGTATCACACAGGTTGTACATCTCGCTGTTTGTGGAATTTCTTTTATAACAATCATAGTATGTGACTTGACTTTATAGACACTAGTTGGAAGTAGGTCATGAGGAATTGGGGTTTTTTAAGCTTAATAGAGGTGTATGACTTTTTTGGTAAAGGGCAAGAATTGCTGATACCCTGCTAAATTGGGTGGATTTACACCCACTGTTGTTAACAAGAGAAGCAAATGAGAGGGGCAGCAAATAAAGTACGTACTACGCATGAAGTTTTGACTTGCTTTGGAATTGTGTGATGAGCTCATAATGTGTTCTGTGCCTCGCTTAATGAGCATTGTAGCACATAAATGAAGAATAGATTACTTCCAGGAGAATTTTTAAGTAGTATGTATACTTGTGGTCTAAATAATCAGACCAGTGAAATAATGGTAGTGACTGGGTTCTATAAAAATGCAGCTGTCAGTGACTGCCATATTTAAATGTAATAGTTGGGGTAGGTAGATACTAGTTGAGAGTAAGAAAAGTTTTGAGGCAGCCTTTGAAGGTATCAAGATAGAATTGAAGGGATTCTGAAGTGTAATGTATTTTACAGTCATTTTGAAGTTCTGAAAAAGCTTCGTGCTTTCTTGCACGCTGTAAACAGCAGCTTTATGTGTCTTTTGATTGTCAGAGCACAGCTTCTCATACAGGCTCTACTAGAAGAAAAGTGTTGGTGGATCCTGTTGTCTAGTCAATGCATTTTTGCTGTTGTCCTGTGAAGGTCTGTCTGAGGGAGCCAGGCGCTTTAGTGCTGCTTTTGCAGCCAGCTGTGTCCTGTCTTGAACCACAGGATCCAGGGTGTTACCCTGAGCTGTTTGTTTGTTCTTAGCATCCTGGTGAGTCAGTGCTGACTGTCCCTGGTGAGGGTTGTGTTTATACACCTTATCACCATTGTAAATAGGGAGGTGCTTGCACCTTCTGAGCAAGTTTACAACAACTTGTTCTTACGGGCTTTCCTGCAGCAGGAACAACCAGCAGCAACGATGATGAATTTACCTTCTCCATAGCATATCTTAAGGTTTTTCTTTCTCAGGGATTTATAGAAGTTAAAAAGCCTTGATAAAATAGTAGAATTTTAATGCCAGTATCATCTTAACTAAAAACAAAACACAACTTGGAGGGCTTGGAAGCTTCCTTAAAAACTTCTCACTAGCAGTCAACGCGTATCTCTGTTAGCTCACTGCCTTAAACCAGACTCAAACTTTTGACATCTCAAATTTTACTTCTTAAATTTTGTCTAAATCTTCACCATGTTCCCAGGTGCTATTCAAAAAGGGATGTGTGTGTAGAATTTCAATCTCTGCTGCCCTTAGTAGCCAGTATGTGTAAATGGTTTTTGCTAACAGCAATTTTGAATTACCAGAAATTAAATCCATAAAACCAAAGGAAGCTATTTTGCTGTCTCCTGACTTAGGAAATTATATCATGCTTTTAGATAAAGGTGTCATGCAGAGCTTTTTTTCTTTTTCTTTCTTTCTTTTCCTTTTTCTTCTTTTTTTGGGGGTTTTTGGTTGTTGGTTTTTTTTTTGTTTTGAGTTCTTTGCATACCTGTTACTTGCACTGAATTCTTTAGCTTCTTTCCCATAACTTCTGGTGGAAGAAAATACATTTTGTTCTTTCATTTGTAAAGTCTAGAATAAGAAAACGCATTTTGAGACTGTTTAATGAAGGAACCTGGCAATGTAAGTATTGTAATTTCCTTTATGTTTGTGGTAGGCAACAGGATTACTTTGTTAAACTTCTGGCTTATGTATGAAAAATATCAGAAAAATAAGGGCAAATTGAAAGTAGTTTTTGTAGTTGCCTTTACTTCATATGCTTTTCTTAAGCAACAAATTGCAGTAATTGAAGTTTGGCAGCTTTTTTTAATGAAAAACTAAATTATGGGTTAAACTTGATTTAATACAATTTGTGTTTCTGTTAACTAGCAGCAGAATTTCAGCATTTGCTACTTACTGGTAGAGAAGAAAAAATCCACAGCACTGCCAGTACAGGTTAGTTTTATCTGTAAGTACCTGTTGTTCCTATTTGAAATAATTTGTTCAAATGATACCACTTAAATACATGAGGGGAATTTTGGTCTCTGAAATGTGAATGTATCTGTTACCTACTACTGTTTTCAGTAGTGAGTGAACATCTAGGTTATTTTAATTTTTTTTGAAGATCTGTAATGCTTATAACTACACTGGTCAGTAGGTAATAATCTGCAAGCAATTGTAAGGAAAAGTTAATGTGGAACCTTAACAAGTAGCCGTCGGTGTTACTGAAAAGTGTGAAGGTCTAAAGTTGAAGTCACTTCAGAAACATGCCTGTTATAAAAGAGGCTGTTTTATCAGTGAACCAATTACAGGATACAGAATTTATTGTGTTGGGGAATAAGCATTTCTGTTTATAAGAATCCATAGCAGTATTGTAATCTTTCTTCCAATTTTCTTTAGCTGTTGCTGATTACTGTCTCCTACCTACAGATTCTTACTTTGTTAGGCCTGTAAGCCAGGAGCTTGTTCATCTCTGATTTTATTTATTTTTATTTATTTTTTTTATTAGCCCATTTCAGCACTTCAAAGGCTATCTACAAATGTGGTTTTGCCCAGCTGTTTTATCTTACTCCAGAGTTACTGCTCTGCCTCTTTTTTTATTTTTTTCTTTCCATATTCCTGGGAATCTTCATATTTTATTTTTATTTTATAGAACATTTTACACCTTAAAAAAAAAACAGGAGAGATTCTTTGTGATTGGATAAAAGCTGCAGTCTTCTTCAGAACAGCTGCATACACTTATTTTTAAGCTTGGTGTTCCTCATCTCTACATATCAGCATGGGAGATGGAAACTTCCTGTGCTGTAGCACATAGCAGAGTTTCATGGCTGGATGAGCTGTAAAGTTCTGTGCACAATTCTCTTCTTAAGGTCACGTTTTCACACAGTGAATCTGAGGGGCTTTTGGCATCTTTGGTGGATAATTATATGGAAGCTAGGTATTGGAAAGATTATATACTAGTACGGTAGCTGAACAGACGCTTTAGTTTTGCCAGCTCATTTGAATGGTTCAGAGTAGTTTCATGAGTGACTTGATGCTTCCAGCAATATTGCTTATTTTAGAATTTTGAAATCTCCTGCAACACTGCAGAATTCATCATACTAACAAAGTTTCAGGAGGATTGTATCTCTGCAGGTTTTACAGTAGTTATACTTGAAGCCTGTCTCCTGGCTTCTTGTCTATACCAGTTCTCTACTAAATTGCTTTGCCTGCAAAACTATCTCCTTGCAAATTTTTGAATAATGTTGCATAGGTTTCTCCCTAGAATTAAAAAAATAAATATTGTGTAATAAAATTTATAACTTATCTTTGCCTGTATTTCTTAGATCTTAATGGTAGATGTGCATGAATAATAGGGATACCTTGCTCTGAGGCCGTTATCCAGTCAACAGAACGTATGCAACTCTCAACTTCTGTGGTTGACCCTAGTTCATACTTAATGCAATGCTCAGTAATAAGTTGGAATGAGTAACTGATTGCTTTTGGTTGCTGAGTTACTTTGTGAAATCTCAGTTTTGACAGTGGATGGATGCTGACCTGCAGCTTGGCAATCAGTGGCGATAACTAAAGGGCAGTGGTGTTCTCTAGTGTCTTACCAACAAAAAGTATACTTGTCCAGGGAAGATCCTAATACAAACTCTGGCAGAATATCATCTTTTTGTGAAAGTTTTTACGGTAATTAATTACAGTACTTTTTGGTAGAATTAGATTTGGGGGTTTTTTTTGAGATGGGACCTAAACAATACTAGGAATCTGAGCTTTCATAACCAGATGAGCAGTCTGAAGTTGTAGCTTAACTTCTGATAGCTGCTCTAACAGTGTATCCAGTCAGTGTGGTTCAGAAGTCTTCCCTCCTGGTTCTGATACAGTGTAGATGGAACAGTGAGTCACTTCACACTCTTTCCTTTAGACTTCTCTTCAGAATGACTCCAAACCACCCCTTCAGAGACTGTGGTCACTGTGCAGCAAACCCAGACTCCACACTGGTTTTGGTACCTTCTTAAAGTACCTTAAAGCACGTAATTGATTTGTCCCCTCTCAGTAGCTGTATATCCACAGAAGTTAGTGTGTTATGAAGGGATTTTTTTTTTTTTTTGTAACCTGATACTGCTTTTGTGTAGGTGGTATGAAAGGGATGGGATCATTGATCTTTTTCAAAAGACAGGTGGCAAAATTCTGATGCTGAATTTAATTCAAGAGAGACTGGTAAGTATGTGCATCACTTTAATGCATGCAAATAATAGTAACAGTAACTAGCTTAATTTTATAGCATCCAGTTTACCAAGAAGATTCAAAGAAAATATGGAGCTAACATCATTTGCATCTATTAGGACCCTTTTATGAACTGTATACTTCAGGAGTGGATCGTTACACATACGTCTGTAATGTGTGTCTACCACTTTGTAACAGTCTCTGATTAAACAGAAGTGAACCACTGTTTCTGTGTATTTTTATTTTCTCCTCTTGAGGACCTTTCTAAAATATTATTGCCAGTATTTTTGTTAGCTGTTCCAAAGTGTAAGTATGAAATGCACCTTCCCTCCTGTTACAGTTGAGTAGCTTTGTACTAGCTCTCTTGATTGTCTGTAAACTGTAAAAACTCATTCATGTGAGCTTTGTCTTAGGAAAAGTGAGGGGGGGGAGCATGGAGGAAAAGTATGTAACAGCATTTTCATAAGATGTGGTAGAGAGGGCATGCTGTTAAGTGGTCTGTTCTAAACCCTTTTAGGGCAAAATGCTGGAGAGATGAGGTAGGTTTGAAGATGCATGTCCTTGCTACTCCCATCTGCAGGATGGGAACAGATTGCTAGGCAGGTTGGTCTCGCTTAACTACCACTGTTTACTCATAGATTCATTTCTAAGAGGTGACAAAAAGAAGACAAATCCATGATTTTAATGCTACACTACCTGGAACAATTCATTGTTTTATGTAACGAGGAGAAACGTAACAGTAAGTAGAGGACCCTTTGGGAAGATCTGAGGGGGCATTTGAAAACCAGGGGTTCTCCTTTGTCCTAAAAGCTGGCTAGAGCCTGGCCAGTTAAAGCACAGGTTTGATTTATTCGACTTCTGGGGAATTTGAATATGACTGGGTAAAGAAAAAGATGGATGGGTCTGTACTTTTTGCCCTGGGAGCCTCAGGAGCTGGTTTTGGAACAGACCCCAAGTGCCAGTCTGTTTATGCTTTTTCTAAACCTTGTGTTTTCTGCAGGGTGCAGGTGGAGGTTGGTGTTCATAATACCCTGATGAGGTAAAGAGTTTGTCTCTAAGCCTTTAGTTTCTAAGGTAGGAATGGGTATCAAAAGCAAGACCCCTACGTGGTCTGCTTTGCTGTTGTGTCTTTGTTGCAGATGAGTGTTTTAAATCACTTCAGTCACTTGCCATGGATTCCTGTCAACTGCCGGTGTGCGCAGGAGAGATTTAGGTCACTTAAATAATCGCTGTCAAAGACAGTAGCAAAAGTGACTTCCAATACTACTTTGTAAAAGTGTGACTGTAACAGAGCTCAGCTGCAAAGTTCCCTGTCAGTACGTGGAAGAAACACACAAAGGGCAATGGAGTTGCAATTGGGTTAGTGATTTTACCCAGAGATTGTGAATGGAAGGGGTACAGCTGAGTCATGAGATTCAGAATAAACCCTCTTGCATTTGTAGCCAAGACAAGAACCCGATGCTGGCTGGGGTTGACATTTCAGCGTGGCCCATGCAGGCTGCACCACTCCAGTCTCCCAGGTTGAAGGCAAGGGAAGGAGGCAAGTATTGCCTGGCCTGCAGTCACATACTTCATTTCTGCTTCCTCCGGCCAGAAGGTAAAGGCTCAGACTAGCTAGAATAATCTTAGGTTTCACCCTGTTGTTCTGAATTCACAGTGGCTTCCAATTCCTTTTACAGTTTTTTCGCTGTGCCCAGATCTGAAGTTGGAAAAGCAAATCATACCTTGCTACTGTTAGAACTGCATCTTCAGGTAGGGTAACTAAGCTCATGTAGAAATGGTAATTCTTCCTAAAGGTTGTGTATTAGTTTAAAATTTAAGCTATATAGCAGATTTTCTGGAAATTTTAGTGGCAATATAGTATCAAACAATGCCAAACTCCAAGCATAAAAGGCAGCTTTATTGTTAGAAGCTTAATGTGACACAATGGTTGTGTGCTGACAGCAAGCTCATTTGCATTTTTCAAATTAGTAAATCAGGCTAGACAAAGACTGTTTCCAAGTGTGGATATATAGAGTGGACAAACCTGAGCCTTGTACTGTGTGGACGCTTCTTGAGTAATGCTGCAAAAGACATTTCACCAAGTGCAGGAATCATTAGGACTATGCAGTCACAACAGCACTTGTCATCTTTTATGTCAACAGTACCTAATTGCTGACGTGTCTCTGCACCCTTCTCCAGATACAGACATATCTAGAATGGTTTGTAATAGTTAGATGGAGAAGCAATGTAAGAGTCATGTAAAAATTGAGACCTGTTTTGGGGTTTTTTTTATCCTAATGTTTGCAAATTCAGCTTAAAATCCCTGTGCAGTCCACATTTTTTAATGTGACAGTGGACGATTTCAGTGCTGTACCTTCACACAGCACAGCAGTTACTGTTCATCTACTAAACACCTCGCACTTTGCCGATAGGCGAATTGTTTTCAACCTCAATATTGAAGGCAACAAGACCATTAAATGAGAAGCCTAAATAAAAAGTCACATTTTCATTTCCAAGAGGCACTGAATCACGATGGAGTGGCAAGATGGGGAGCTCCTTCATGTGACCACGTATGAACACATTTCTGTCCTTGGTCCAACCAGAAACTCTTTTGAGAATTTTGTGAATGCTGGCAGTATTCCATACAGTTCCGTGTAGCCACTTCATTCTCCTTTCATCTAAGGACCCAGTAATTAATTTATCAATTCTAGTTTTTTGCACGATCTTACCTAAGCCATAACCCTTTCCCAGAAAAAAGTGAGTGTAGATTCTTTTCTTTCTGGTAGGAACGTCTTTCATCTTGAAGTCATATAAACGTTTCAGGGTTTGAAGGGCTGAGTTTAGAATTTCATCTTTATCTGAATTGGGCTCTTTGTCTAGCGCATCATCTGGCCAGTACAGTAAGGTGAGCAAAAAATGGGCACTTGCTGGGAATGGTCTTTTTCCTTTAAAGAATCTTGCACTGAGTTCACGAAGAGTTTGCAGGGGAAGAAGTTTGGCTGATCCCGGTGCTAAGCATGCTAGTGTGATGTGGCACAAAATGTAATTGATCAGGTCAGTGTCGTCCAGCCTGTCCCTTTGTGGGTTTTCTCTGTAGAAACTAAGGATCTTTTCTAGCTTTTCAGCTGACCTGTTCTCTTTCTTATCTGTTAAGAATGACAAGATATTAGTGACATTACCTCCACCACTCTTATAAATAGTCATGCGTCTCATCAGCTGGCTCTCAAGGCCACTGTTGCTGTCCTCCGTAAGTGATGCTGAGATGAAGAATCTGGCATATACCTCAGACTGGCGTTTTAGCCATTTTCTGGGATTATAGATTTGTTCTTCCTTTTCATCTTTTTCATCATCTTCGTCTTCCTTCTCTTGGGTTTTATCTGTTTGGAAATAACTTAAGTCTTCTGAAATCCATTCCAGAGCGTTGTACAGGTTCTGGCGTAAGGCTTTTAAGCGGGAGTGAAGCCTTCCCCATGTTTCTTCAATGTCTTTAGGAATGTAGTCTGTCATCAGGTATTTCACAAGCTCGGAATATTCCCCCTCTGGATTTCTGTGAAATACGTGGATCGTGGACAAAAATCGAAGCAGGCGACATCCTACTTCTACTTCTCCAAAATAGCCAGCGTTGTTCATGCTCTCACGTTCTGCTTTTGCAGCCTGTTGTGCAGCCCTGAAGCATTTCATAGCTTTAAGAGCAATCTCTATCTTTTGAATGATGCTTTCAGGAGTGTCTTCCTGTGTTGATTTATCCACGGTGAAACTAAACCATTTCCTGTAGACTTGACCTTCTGTATCTAAAATGTAAGAATCATTTGGCAAATGGAATTTTGCAACCCCTGCCCAGTATTCTGCATCTGTAAACTTTTCATTGGTGTAATGCAGTCTGGCAAGCTGCTGGGCAAAAAAGGGATCTTTTCCAAGGAGTTCATAGGCAGCTTTTAAAACAGCTATGGCTTTTTCACAGCCCTCAGCTTTACAGACGTGTTCAATGAATGGGGAGAAGAGAGTGTCAGTACTGTCACCCTTGCTTCTTTTGTCACGTCGAATGAACAGATCTCTGATAAACTTTATGAATTCCTCTCGTCCAAATCTGTTGTCAAAGAGCATCTTTTCCTGAAGAAGTGTCATTGCAAGTTGACTTTGAGGTTCATTCCCTGAAAGCTGATGCAGAATTTCTTTTGCAACCAGACAGTGTATTATCCGAACAGATGAAATGAAGGTGGTACTTTCCCTTAGCTCAATAAAAATCATTCTTGCCTGTTCACTCAAGTGACTTTTGAAATCATACATTCTTGATTTCCTTTCTGTATATACCCGCAGTCCCAGAAAAGCCTCACAGTGTGACAATGAAACATATGAATTAGGTACATAAAAATTGAGCAAAGCTACGTAACGCATCAAGCACGTATCTCGAGAAGAACGGTCTATGTCTTGCAATATGTGCCCTACAAAGTCACTCACATAGGTCTCATTGAACTCCTCACACATCAGGACAAATGTAAGTATGAATTCTGGCTTGATGTCTTTCTGTCTCAGTTTTTCTAATTTAGTTTTGAACAGACTTTTCTCCGAGTCTGTCAGCTTGTGAGTGACAGCAACTGTGTCCAGTGGAGAAGCCCTGCAAAGCCTCTCGGGGTCATTGGATCGTCTGCAGCACATGAGGATGAAGTAAGGTCTGGGGGAATTGATTTTCCTACTTGTGACAGCATCCATTAACTCAGTCCTTAGTTCTTCTAGAAAGTCTTCATCATAATCTTCAATCAGAAGGAGCACGGGAAGACAGTGACTGATTTCTTTTTCTTCATAATCTCTAAAGGCAAGTGCATGCTCACAGACAGTTGCAGGTGAATATGAGGCTTTGACAATAGCACACCTTAAGTCCTTTCTTCTTTTCCATAGGACTTGCCGTGCTATTGTGCTTCCACCACTGCCAGGATGGTGAAATATCTTTAGTTTAGCCACAGAATAGTTGAGTCCGCTTCCTCGTAAAATGTCATCTAGGAGTTTGCTGACGTCCTTACAGGCTTCACGTTCAATGACTTCCCCACAGCATCTCTTATCAGCAAGCCAGAAGTTTTCCCAGATGATTTTTCTCCCTCGGTAAAAATTCTGTTCTATTTCTTGTATTTCTTTTTCGGTCAAAAAATCTAATTTGATATCATCACATTGGTCAACGCAGAGGATTTCTAGGGAGAACAGTTTCTCTTCTTCCAGCAAGGGAAGTGTACACAGCCCTCTCGTGGAGACTGGCAGATGTCTGGGTTGTGCTGTAGAAGGCAGCATTCTTTGAATGGTGGCGTTAACGTGACTCAGTTTCATACCCACAACACTGCATTGTTCTAGTGTCTCAATGCTGCAGGATGCCTGAGCTAGATTAGCCCACTTCTCATAATTTTCTCTGGACTCTGCAATGCAAACAATGTACTCTGTGCCATTCATCTCTGTGTAGAATTCCTGAAAGGTGTCCACCAGTGGTTTCTGCACTGGTGAGAGCAATAGGAAGAGCACGATGAAGGACCCCTTGGGCAGGATTTCGTCACAAATACGAGTAATTGCTTTCTTAAGGTATTTTTTTTTCGTTCTAATCCACGTATTTTCATCACAAGGACTTTCATCCCCGAGAAAGTCACTGCGCCCGTTGCAGAATATCCAGCTGGTCTGATCAAAGAGGCACAAATGTTTCTGGTAGGGAGGGTTGCCAGTCTTGCCTTCGCTGGAAAAATTCTGTAACATATAAGACCTTGTCGTGTGGTGTTCTTGGTACTTCTTATGCAGCCCTGACACACTAGAATCTTCATCAAAGTCAAAGACACAGAAGATGTTCAGGTGCATTAAAAAGTTGATGTGGTTCAGATTATCCTTTTCACATCTGTTTGTGACGAGGATGTACCGTAGGGAATCGTCCATGTAGCTTTTGCCATCATTTAGTAGAATTGACAGCTTTCTTCCTAAGTTTTGAGGTATGTCTGTCTGTACTTCTGCATGGGAGAGCTCAGCTTGTTCTCTTTGAGCGTCCCTGTCTTTCAAATCTTGAATGAAAGTAGCTAGTTTGTTGCGCTCTACGGGTTCTGACTTGGCTCCTAGTCTCTGATAGAGCTCTCGGCTTTTCGTCACAATCACCTTCTGGTTGTCGTTGTATTTTGGCAAAGACACTTCAAAAAATTTGTTCTTTACTACGCTGTATGTTGGTTCAATGTCAACCTCCACCACAAATCTTTGTTCCTCGGAGTCTTTTGAAATCACTTCCACAAAAACAGGTGGGTGTATGCATTTCCTTGCAATTTCTCGTAAGCTTTCGCAGAAACACTTTTCTATATAATCCAGTGCCTCAGTGTAGTGTTCTCGCTCTCTGACCCTCACGCCCACGATCTGGCCGTGTCTCCAGCCCTTATTCTCCACACTGTCCATGACACCAAAATGTATGGTGCCGTTTGTGCGTATGTTCATGCAGGCTGACGCAAATCGTATCACTTCGCAGGCAAATTTGGACTGTAATTGATCCTTGTTCAGTTCTGCAGCAGTGGCAAAAGATTTGTATTCATGGCAAGGAGTGATTAGATCATTGACTCCTGATTCTGGAGCAAGAACTCTGTTTTGCACATATTTGAAGTCAGCATTCTGACTTCTAAATGGTCGACAGTTGCTGAGCTGTAAAGTTTCACCAGTACTTCCAAGTTGGGGGTTGTTACTTTGCCTCCTACCAGAAGGAGGAGCTGTTTTGTCTCTGGTGGTTTTATCTGCTGGGTTACAGCTGTCTCCAACTGTAGTTTTTTGAGTGGAGGCGTTTCTGGGTCTTACTGGACCTGTTTGTGCATCAGTTCCATCAGATGTTTTGCTGGTGGAAGGCTTGGCTTGCTCTGTGTGTTCCTGTAGGTGCCGAAGTTGGGTTCTCTTGCGGATAAGTATGTGGATCTGGCCTCCCTTCATACCTATGCCTTTGAGGAAAGCTTCATCCAGTTCCATTAGTACTGGACCTGTCACTTCTTCTGCATGGAGCTTTTCTACGTACTCTTTCTTGATTCCAGTAGATTCTAACCAATGTTGGACATGGTTCTCATCCCATTCATTCACAGGTAATGTTCTATAATCTAGAAGTTAAAATCATGTGTTAGTAATACAAACTGAAAATGTCATTGTGCGTGACAAGGCCTTGTAATCCTTGCAAACCTGGCCACACTCAAGGCTGGAGTGTTTCCTTTTTACCTGTTAGTGTGAGAGATTGTCTCTAACTTTTCAGGTATGTCACAGAATCAGAGAATGTTCGGGGTTGGAAAGGACCTCGAAAGATCATCTGAGTCCAACCTCCCTGCCTGAGCAGGATCACCTCTATTAGGTCACACAGGAACACATCCAGGTGGGTTTGGAATGTCTCCAGAGAAGGAGACTCCACAACCTCCCTGGGCAGCCTATTCCAGAAACCATGAAGAGGGTTTGGAAATTATCCCCAAAGGGAGTCATGGAAATCACCCAAAGGTGTTTTCTTGAAGGGAATGATGTGATAAGGTTATGGGAACTGACAGGGGCTGAGTGCTCTAAACCAGAGAGGTCTGGGTAGATCGTTTTTCTGCTTGGGTGTTTGTTTTCTGCTAAATGAAGATAGCATCTTAGCATAAGATGATGTTAAGTGTACCAGTTAGTTCCCCACTAGAGATGAACCCTTAAAATGCAGGTATTGAATACAAATCGCTAGTATAAAATACAAATTTTTCTGAAAGTGCCACATACCCATTGCCTTCGATGAGGGAAATCCTGCAGTTACTGAACAAAACCCTGGGGAAAGGAAAAGATAATGGTCTTCAGATTCACATCTAAGGCAGCTTGAACACAGGAATGTTATTTGCTCTGTTTTCCCAACCTCCTCCCCACCTTTTTCGTCCAAGGTAGTTTCAGTATCTCTAAAAGCCCAGTCTTGCCAGCTGCACTGCTTCTGCACGCCTGTACTCTGTGAGGGTGGGTATTTCTTCTGACACACACAGGGGGGTGAGAGAGATGGGGTTTTACTGGAGGAGCTGCTACTGTTAGGTGCTGGAGAAAAGGTGGCCTAACACTACTGTCTCCCCCAGGGTGCACCGTGTCTCATGCTTTTTATCACTCTTTTTCACTCACAGGCCCTGTTTTCTCCCCTATTTTTGCAAATACTCTTTCCCTTTCTCCCTCTATTTTTCCACCTCTGTTCTGGTGCTCACTGGATTTCCCATGAAGCAGTTCAACTCACTCTCCCAACCCAACAAAAGATTTTCTTTTTAGTAGACTGTTCTGATCCATAACATCCCCATCCTCAGGCTCTGTTTCCATGGGTACAGAAGTGGACAGAAGCAGGGGTAGTCTGGTCTGTACCGCAGGGGGAAAGATGTTAAACAATCCTGTTCAGCATGACACTGGGAATGTTGATAGATGGGACATACTGAACAGCAGCTGCCCCTGAGCTATGAGCGAGTCAACAAAGCTCGCAGCGAAAGGGCCATGGTGGTGCTTTTCTTACTGTAGGCAGACAGCTCGACTCCGCTGGTTGAGCAGGTGCCCGTAGCTCAGCCAGCTCCGTCCCTGCAGCTCGTGGTGGTGTAACAGTGACGCTTGGAGCTTCTGAATTCAAGTGTAAAGGTGCAACCAGCACCCAAGGCAGGTGTGGGCCTGTGCAAGCTCCCCCCAGTCTGAGGGAAGGCGACGAGCATCCCTAGGACCATGGCTTGGCAAGAGGTGAGTTCAGCAGACGGTGGCCGGCTGGGGAGAAGCCTGGATGGGGGTTAGGAGAGGCTAGAAGAAACTGTGTACCAAGTCTGTATTTGCCAGTTAAGCACCTGGTCAGTGCTGTAGAAAGCTTGTGGGCGGCCTGGGGTGTCAGCATGGCATGTAGTCTTGGTTTTGGCTGCGCTGTGCCACAGGTGTAAGCGGATCCCTCGAGTGCGTGTACAGAGGCTGGTTACAAAAGCAGTTGGGAGACCGATTCCCACTGAAATCCAGTGCAGCCTCTGCCAAGCAATGGGGCTAAAGCTGTCCCTGACAAACTGGCCTCAGTGGCTTCCGCTGCCACACCCTGTCCCAGGGCTGTGCCTGTAGCATGCCTTTAGAGCCCACTGCACTTTCATTTCTGCACCAGCTGACCGTCAGCCGGTATTGCAGGAGAAAATGAAACTCAACGGGGAATAGAAACTAAGGGTTTCTGGAGGGGGAGGGGCAGTGCTGGGGTAGTGCAGCCAGGGGCTGCAAAGGCCAGTGCTGGAGTGGTCCAAGGACCCTGCTGCCACCGGGTTCTCAGAGGGGGGGGTGGGGGGGTGGGGTGGTGTGTTGCTGGGAGGAGCAGTGGCTTGGTGGTCCCCACAGCCTGTGTGCGCTCCTGTAGGGCCGGTGCATGTGCAGCTGCACAAGGGGCAAGAGATGTTGCGGTGGCTGAGGCCCACATCCCCCCCTGTGCTGCTGAGACAGTCCCACTGGCACTGCTGAGCAGTTCTTTTCCCAGTGGGATTGGGGCGGGGGGGGGTGTTCCTTCCACATCTGCCTCCTACCTAGCAGGGGGAAAGGCGGAGGGCGCGCGGGATGGTGGCACTACACTGCCAGGCTTCGGAATCACCCAGAGGGACCCGAGGCTTTAACAAGAGGCCTCTGGAAATGGATCCATGGATCAATGCCCACCTTTTGTTCTCTTTTTGGA